>NQII01002376.1:65702-75339 GCA_002778355.1 Clitarchus hookeri
CGGCTAACATTGACGACCTCAAAACGATAATCACGGACGCCATCCAAACCGTAACACCGGACATGCTGACAAGAATGTGGAACGAGTTTGATTATCACGTAGATGTCGTTCGGGCCGCTCATGTTGGTCACATTGAAGAATTATCAATGTATGGTAAACAAATTTCATGGTTCCACGGTTTATTTGATTGGCCTATCAAAGTTGTTGGTTGTTTAGTTTTGTTATTATAGACCTTCAAAGTTGGGGTATTCTTTTATACTCATCCAGTATAATGAAATTAACTAATAAATAACTATTTAATCATACACGTATACTCTAATAAAATATCTTAATTGGTTAAATGTATATCGTATCACTCGAGACTTGCCTGCCTCGCACATATGTTGCAATGTGTATACGACATTTAAAACCCTACTTTCTAGAATGCTCCAATAGCCGAGTGATCTAAGGTGTTTGTATGACGACCCAAGTTCTGGCAGTTCGATACCGCATTCCTTTACAGTATTATTTGAGCTCCAAAAATTAAATAACACTTGAAGCACTCCTAGCAGTTGTTGATGGAACTAAAATAAACGACACCAGCGTTCCTAGAATGTGGCAGTTGAACGAAGGTAAGTAGCAGACGAAAAAAAATTGCGGATGATGGTGGTGCACTCTGGTGACGGGCGTGGGAATTAAAGGTGGCTGCCTACAGCATACGACACTAAACAAAATGGGGGTTGAAGATGTCGAGCGAGTGAGGCACAAGTGGCAAACTGAGTGATAGGGTGACAGGAGAGAGGCAAGAAGGAATGATAGAGCATGAAAGGTAGAAAAACAGAGCATGAAGTAGCAAAGTGGAATGACAGAGCTTGAAGTGGAAAATTCTATAAATTAATAGATGGTGACATTAGGGGGTGAAGTCGTAGGGTCGATGACATACGGGTGGTGACGTCATCAAGGGGGGAAAATCATCCAAGATTGCAGCCATAATTTCATCTAAAATGTCAAGGGTGACGTAATACAAGATGGCGGCTGGCACCTCATTCCACCTCATTTGCACTCGGAGGAACTAAATCCATCTACTGCAGTGAAGCTGCAACTAATCCATAACGTTTGTAAAACTATTATCTGTACTTTTTCACGCCAAGAATTTTGATACAACCTCTGCAACTGAAGGCATAACGAGAAAACTGTTAATACCAAGATGTAAGGGGCCAATCCCCGTTAAGGCAAAGCTCTTAACGGTTTGTCGAAATAGTACGTTTCCTGACGCAAAGTCGAGCGTTGGTAAGAGACAACGCTCCAGTGATGGCAACATCCAATGTATCTTTCATATTAATGAAGTCACTACCTGCGCATTAGCCTTCAATGACTCTGCAATTTCAGTTGTTTATCCTGGTGCCCCTCTCTTGGGTCACGTATCGTGTTACCGGTAATAAGGTGTAATGGCTCCCACAGGCAACCTCCATTATAAATTACTTCATATTGAGTAGGTAACAAAAAATACTTCGTGCGTGTAAGAATGTAACTACGCCATATTTTGTTCCTTTTCTAGTTGACTTTTTACTGCTGTACACGTAATCAAGCTACTCAACAGCCGTTTTTTTCGCCGTGCGCTCACTGTTGTGAGATGTGGTTCCAGTTTAGTTCAAGAGTTTAATAAATTAGCATAACTTGCTACATGGCCGCATCACAACGCACTTGGCAAAATAAACTGCATCATTACAACTCTTATTTTTAGGGAGAAGGGGTTCTTCACCCAAAAGATTATTCGACAACAAAGAACTATCACTTTAACCATTTCAGGCTTAACATCAATTTACGGTTCCAGGTGTTGCAAACCAAATTATTTATGATGCGCGCTGTATTTAAGTCGACGAAACATTTGTTTCGTTGTCACGGTCTCAATGTATGTTCGGCTACAGTTACATGAACCAATTATGACCCAGACCAGTAAGAATGTTTGGGAATCATTTACCCACAGGTAAAATCGTCGGTCAATAAGATTCGCAGTGTGGAGTACAGACCAAAAATTACCTACACGTGCTTAATATACACAGTTGTGTACACCGGGTCTGAATGGGTTAAGGTCCCCATCTGCTTGCGCGAACTGTGTTGCAGTGGGTTGGCAATTCCGTTTTTAACAAAAAATGGTTCACGTGTGTATAATCTGTTTTGGGCACGAAAGGAAATACCAATTCAGACATNATTCCGTTTTTAACAAAAAATGGTTCACGTGTGTATAATCTGTTTTGGGCACGAAAGGAAATACCAATTCAGACATCTTTCAACAGATCACGCTTACTGCATTCACAAAAACTATTTCGAAGCTCTTCAACATGGTCAAAAATGACATTTTCAGATGGTCATAGATTAAAATACTCTGAGCGAATTTCTGCGAAAATGATACAGGGCACTGCATCGAGCTGTATTGCTGAATTTACACCGATAAAATAATAGCCACCGCTTAAACTACCATAGGTAATCGTAGCGCGACGAGAACACTGCACGCCAGTTCAGAGCCCTGCGCGTAGCGGTGATGGAGCACTTGCGTGTGACAGTGTCGACCTTATCACTCCCTCTATTCTCGGCCTCAAACTNATTCCGTTTTTAACAAAAAATGGTTCACGTGTGTATAATCTGTTTTGGGCACGAAAGGAAATACCAATTCAGACAGCTTTCAACAGATCACGCTTACTGCATTCACAAAAACTATTTCGAAGCTCTTCAACATGGTCAAAAATGACATTTTCAGATGGTCATAGATTAAAATACTCTGAGCGAATTTCTGCGAAAATGATACAGGGCTCTGCATCGAGCTGTATTGCTGAATTTACACCGATAAAATAATAGCCACCGCTTAAACTACCATAGGTAATCGTAGCGCGACGAGAACACTGCACGCCAGTTCAGAGCTCTGCGCGTAGCGGTGATGGAGCACTTGCGTGTGACAGTGTCGACCTTATCACTCCCTCTATTCTCGGCCTCAAACTNCGGCACTTCTGCGTGCTCGCGGGGGCCCTACACGATATTAGGCAGGTGTAGCAGTTTTTTTGGCTCTTCAGTGTAAATTAAATCGCTCTTACTGCTTATAAAGCACTAATTTTGCATTCAATAACTAGCAATTTTATTCTACGACAATATCATCTAGGAATATAGAGGGGAAACAGCAGCCCATGCGGTGAACTACAACTGCACGCGTTAGTAAGATGACGTCACTGACTGGCAATCAACACCTGGTAACATACTCGCCTGCCGGCAGTCCAGCCAATAGGGAACCTTTCGCAGCATTCCAGTAGCCGATCAGACACAAGGCCCTGTCCCAGAGCCTCGCGCAACCAATCGGAGACTGGGTACGCCCACGTCAAAGGAACCGGCACGCAGTTTCTTCTATGCGTGCTTGTTTTCTCTGTAGTGCGATTACAACAGTTAATTTTGGTAAAATATACGCAGTTACCGGGCGGGGATATTTTGCCCAAAGGTTGGCTTGATAAGTGCTTCATGAACCGCAATCGAGATGTGGAAAATTTTCTGTTGTCCGTTCACAGTTAAACATTTTTGAGATCGACCTTTGAAAAATGTCACGTCCCAATAATAAAATGAGTTTATGTCTTAAACGTTGAATTAAGTGTTAAGTGAACATATTTCAGTAATGAAATGACGTAGCTCTCTTTCTTTGTTTTTTTTTAAATAACGTAAGTTTAAGAATGAGGAAATATTCAAAAGATTAACGTTTCTAATAATTTCATAGTTCCACTTGACCGACGCACGAACAAAGGTGTTCGGTAATCGGCAATGTTAATTTTAGATATGGTGGAAGAATACGCAATGGGTATACAAAGAAGAGTGCTCAGTTTGCAAACACTAGCTTATTACCGCGAGTGCAAGCTAAGTTATGTTACCGTTGGCAGTAATGACAAAAAATAAATAAAACGTCATTCGACGTTGTTTACTGCGCTGTTGGCATACGTTCCAAACACACACACACACACACACTAATATGGTCGCGCCTGCGGCGGAAACTTAAAGAAGAAGACTTTTTGCATGCTGGAGAGGCTCTCAGAGTTGTAAATGGTTGCGAAAGTAAATCGCGAGATAATTATAACCATCCGGGCACCATTACGCCGCTAGTGACTGATGGGGGAAGGGGAAGTATTTACGACTTTTTGCATACGATGTTATGATTGTGTAAACTGCTGAGTCAAGGCATGTGCGCTTTAAGAGTAATGATCAAGTTTTTACCCAACTCAAGGCTGCACATAGAAAGGGAAAAATTTCCTATGCTTTATAAACTTGATTTTTTGCACAATTTGAATATATTCTATTTTCATTAACAGAAGGGCAGAACGTAATTATGAAAACTGAATACTAACTATAAGCGTGACCACCAAAGCTTTGGCATTTATATTAGTAAAATAACCGTATTCCATCCGGATTTTGCTCCTTTATGGTCACTCTCAGCCCTATAATATGCTTGAATAAGGTACGTGTGGGCATTTCGTAGCCTGTATTACTGTAAACCCTACATAAGTTCAGTTGCAAATTATATGGTTGTTCCACTGTTCATATTTAGAAGCAATACTACGATCTATCGTTATTAGACATTAAAGTTACTTCCTGACGTGTCCGTTGTGCTCCGATCCATTCAGGTAGTGAAGTTGTATTTGGCTAGGGTTGTAAAGTCACAAACTTATACACGGGTAAGCTTACGAGGACAAGACAATATCACATGCTACTTGACGCTCACAATTAAATATAACAGTCCGATCTTCTCGTGAAATGAGCGTGACACTTTGATCGCGCACGGCTACTGTCGACCCTGTTATAACCTACGGATAATCATATGGGCAATGTGATGAGGGGTTTTCTCCCGGTACTCCCATCTGATGTACATATACCGCATGCACCAAATGTAACAAAAATCGATACTCGAACTTCTAGGGATGTTATAAGACAAGAAAACAGACGCGCTTTATTAAATATCATAGGCCGGAAACAGATTGCTGACGTAAATTTTGACGTGATTATGAGAAACCGCTATACTTCAATTTAAATGCAATGCTTTACAAAAGCTATTAAAAAGTGCGGCCTCCTGCTTCTGCAAACTCTGCGAAGACGTGTGGAGTTACTTGAACAGTCCTGGTGTGTGAGATTGCAATTGATTCCGAAGGACTCATCGCCAGGATGCTTTCAGCTGCTCACTCTCTGCAGCACGTGTCTGGGGTCTTGAATGTGTACGACAGTCAATGGCACGTCGTTGCAGAGCTTGTATTTGGCGCAGATGGCCGCACAGTTAAACAGTTTTTGTAAAAAGATTACATTTAAATTGAAGTGTAATGTTTTCATTTACATTCTTAATCTCATCAAAAGGTAAGGGCCGTAGTTATCATTTTCCGACCCATGGTTATCTAATAAAACATAAGTTTTCGTCTCTTCTAGCGTTCCTAAAAGTTCGAGTGTTGCATTTTTTGTACACCCGGCACGTTCCGTAGTTACTCCATCCACATCTCCAAGTTTGCCGGGAACAAGTGTTCTTCTATGGCATGGTTGTAGAAGCTTCTGTACGCACATCCTGAAGACCTGCTGAAGCTCTATTTTCGGACTACTCACTACGTATCCTTTCGCCACATGAAAGTTTTATATCCCAAATTAGGACACTCAGCAGAAATATTGAAAAACCACTTTTTATTAGCAAGCCTTGCGGCACTTGTGTGAAACTGCATATGTTTTGGGCATTCTCTTTAATTGTAAAACTATTTTTCACGTGTCGTGGTGTTGCATCGCGTGAGCGAGCGAGTGAAGAGAGTGTGGAGGACAGTGTAGTGATATGACAACGGGAGGAGAATCTGCGACTGCGAGCATCGGTGCAGTGAAGAGAGTGCGATTGGCAGGCTAGACTATTGAACTGGACGCGTGAGTGCAAGACATTACAAATTATGGCGACAGACAGACTGAACATGTGTTAACGACGAATGTGAGTTAATAGGCTGTAACCACACACACATTGAGAAGAACTTTAACTAGAGTTGAGAAAGACATTAAATACTGCGCTCTTTGCGAAATAAAAAAAGTGATGCATTAACTCTGTAAATAATATATGTGCGAATAAATGAAAAATACATTTAGTAAGTTTAATTTTGTTATGATCTCCTTCCCTCGCGAACTGGAATACAACCATCCGGCGTCTTGTAACACTACGAATTAATATCCATAATATCAGTACCAACATAATTAAAAAAGTAACAGGCAAATGCACGACAAGGGACAGTAAGGAATTAGAATTAGGTATATATTTACACACAATTCACTGTAGAATGTGCTAGTGATATTGGCTCCAAGCTTCGCCTGGCTATATCGGATGTCCGGTGTTGTGAATTACAACTAGTTGATTAAAACAAAACTTTAAACAAGTCGTGAAGAAAACGCCAAGGAGAAACAAATCCAAGTGTTTGTGGGCTCGACAAACTATCAAAACTAAACATTTTTATATACAGCAATGGAGTGTTTTTTCACCATAGTATCCCGAAAACCTAAATTATGCATTATATAGGATAATGTTATTCTTATAGTCCATTCACGGTGACTTCCAACTTTTCTGAAGCCTTGCTTAAGTTCTGCTTCGAGGATATTTTTTCCGCTTCCTACAAACAAACCTTAACTAAGTCTGACAAATTACACTAATGGGACAACGCATCGCATCCGTGCACTCTCAGCATAATAACATTTTGCATGAGAACCATTTCTTACTAGACATTACCAACACGCCTATTTTTTCTCTCCTTTTATTCGTAACGATTATAGATTGAATAGTGTAATTTGTAGATAAAATTATATGTAAAAGAACTTATCACAAAAAAGATACTTTTATGTTAACAGAAGTATTAAATTATTGCGATACATGACATATCTAGGAAACTACCAAACAAAATGTGAAGAAACAGTGATTATAAGCTTTAATATACGCATTATTATTACGTCATTACAGTCGATAAACCACAACGGGTATCATTTTTTTAAAATTAATAACACGACATCCTCTAATTTCATAACAACATGAAAAAGCAGGTACCAAAACATTAAAGCAGATAATGGAATCCTGAATAAAACAAATTGCTTGAAAGCGGATTACTTTCATGGTTGTAAACGAACGATAAACATAAAATAAGCTCACATAAATCTGAATTAAAGTTTCATAAAGGTGAATAGTCCTCTCTCGGTGGCTTCGGTGGCTGTGCAAACTTCGTCTGCAACGTTCTTTGCCGCACCACGCTCGTGTTTAAAGTCACGCAAGTAGGTTTTGCCACGTGCGCAAACAGACGTCAGAGTTGACTAACAACACGGGAATAGGTCCAGCCATGCGGAGACACGCTTGGACATTGGACAGGAAATAGGGATAGAGAGAAGAGAGAGGCATTTATAATGCTGTTAGCAGGCCCGCGCGCTCTTCGAAACTCGAAACGCGATTCCGAACAGGTCGCCCGGAAACGAGGCCCCTCGCCGGCTAACCTGCTTATGCAGCAGACCACGGGGTTAGGTCCTTTGGGGGAAAAGTTGTTTTTTTTTTATATCCGGCCTTACGTAGTATACTTGTCTCCCGCTTTTGGTGCTGCGAGGAGGAACTTCAGACCCTGGTGGCAGAATAACCACTGGAGATTACATATATAACAAAAAGGAACGCAGTTACGAAGCGAGAAATGTGCTTGAGTTGACGTAATCGTGACTGGGAACCACCAAGTTACATTCTGCTTGCGGTTAATCACTTTTGAAATAAGCGTTTTCAAAAATTCACTGCCCCCACCTGCATATGTCTTAACCAACACACTGACTGAAATGCGCCCAGTAAAAATGGTAACGACAGAGATAAAATAGTTACTCGTCTTAATGTTAATTTAAAGGTTAAGTTGATATTTATGAATGCCAAAGTAATAAATTTTGAATTTGCTTTTTTTAGTGTATGTAAATAGGTAANAAGGTTAAGTTGATATTTATGAATGCCAAAGTAATAAATTTTGAATTTGCTTTTTTTAGTGTATGTAAATAGGTAGATTGGCTAATTTTTTTAATTATTTTACTTTTTAAAATAATTTCGTATCTTTAACTTGACCGCAGCAGGAATAAAGTGATCACGCACATACATGGTAACGTTAATTTTACATACGGTAAAGGAATGCATAATGTGCCTACAAGTNGAATAAAGTGATCACGCACATACATGGTAACGTTAATTTTACATACGGTAAAGGAATGCATAATGTGCCTACAAGTATATCTTAAGCACGGCTTTCCAAATTGCTCAGTTTACCACGAACAGCTATACCTCGCTACAAATAATCCATCATTAAGGACTTTTGAAAACTATGATTATTTACTTATTTTCTGTGTGTGTAATATATATATATATATATATATATTTATATAAACCATTCAGTAACAACGCGTACCGGATGTTCACGGCAACGCGCGCGATTCTAAAACCAATCTCGGAAGAAATATAAAATATTTTCACTTTTGGGTGGGGACATTTCAGCCTCTTATGTTTGGCCAACAAAATATGCCAGAAAAAAAAGACTTGTACTTGTATTAATTAGATTTGTATATTTGTTTCGACAAAAACAAGCTCATCTTTCTTGTTCCAGACAAGCTCTTTTCTGAGAGCAGGACCGCCTAGTATTGAGTTCGGTCGCTAGTGCCTGCAGTTTCATCGGCTGATCATACCAAGCGGAGATAACGGTCACCAGGAGTGGAAGTTGCCACGTTAGGAAAGGATAGAATGCTTGCATCACACACTACGTGCTACCACAGAACACGTACGTTTGGACTCCATTTGTGGGCGATGGACTGCAAACATTATTTTTTTTTTTAGATTTGAAATTTTTTTTCGAAACATATTAACTTGCATAAATTGCTCGTGATGCTTTTACTACCAAAAAAAACCTCCTTTGTTATTGCCATAGTTAAAGTAAAAAACACACTATTTATGTTTTGTAAAAAGCTCGTATAGGTATTGTAGTGTATTTTATTGACAGATTTTACTGTTACCAAAAATTATTTTCAAAAAATGCAAAAAAAAAAGNATAGGTATTGTAGTGTATTTTATTGACAGATTTTACTGTTACCAAAAATTATTTTCAAAAAATGCAAAAAAAAAAGTTACATTAGCAATAATATGCATAAAATTTTAATGTATTTAATTGTTAAAAACAAAAAATTTCCGTNAAAAAAAAAGTTACATTAGCAATAATATGCATAAAATTTTAATGTATTTAATTGTTAAAAACAAAAAATTTCCGTCTCGTAGACATTACATGTAATGCCATTTCAAGCATAGTGTCCGTTATTTCTGTTATTTGAATGTCCCAAAATCAACAAAATGAGATTTTGACAAGTGAGTACACTATGAATGAGTTTATTTATTTCTTTGAATTCACATGGCAATTGTTCATGAAAAAGGAAATTGGGCTTCATCTTTTAAAATTTACTTGTCTGCTCTAACGAAGGCGATTACAGAACTATCGTTTAACGATGCCAATAAATTAGTTTCAAAAACCTGCAGGAAATATGCATAATGTTTATTCACGGTTTATTTACACTCTTTTAATCAAACCTTTCAAAAATCACCTCATGTATCACGCCTCAGGTTCGTTTTTTTTTTTTT
>NQII01002376.1:86218-104467 GCA_002778355.1 Clitarchus hookeri
CAAGCAGCACACTAGCGCGCGCCATTTGCCGCCCAGCGGTCGTGCAGGCAACAGCTGCGAGATTGTCAGTTGAACGGGTCCCATCGCACCAAAGGTAGGCCATTGTCCACGACCCTCGTGTAGGAACAGCAATCCAAGGCGAGGTGAACTTAGGCGAATTTTGGTGTGCGTAAGCAGTCACAAGTTAATTAACTATAACCACGTACATTAAGAAGGACTTTTAGAGTTGAAATAGACATTCAATATTGCGATCACTGAGAAAAAAGAGTAATAGTGGAGATAGATAATTTAATGCTTTAAAAAATAGCTGTGAGAATAAATTAAAAATATAATTTAGTTATTTTATTTTTCTGTGAAGACCTCCATCCCTTACGAACTCAGGTACGCCCTAAAGTCGTCTTGTAACAATATTATTACAGCGAAAGCGCACGAATGTGGCGCGTTGTCCCTCTGGAGTAATTTTCTAGACTCTGTTAAGCTTTCTTTGCATGACGCTGAAGAACATCCTGGAAGTAGAACGTAAGCAAGGCTTGAGGTAAGTTATAAGTAACCGTTAATAGACTATACTGTTACAGCTCCGGCAGTATTGCACCCGATAGGTTCTCGGGATTTTGGGAGAGAAAGGAAAGTATTTCGCTCACACGCCCTTCGGGTTGATCCTGTTGAAAAGGCGATCACGTGCCTGCTCTCGGGTGGTTCGGTAGTGGGAAGGAAGGGGGGTTGAGAAGGAGAGGAAGGTTCGGTAATCCTCGCCACTGTTTTCGAGGTGACGAGGATTTTCACCCGACGAGAAGGAACAAGGATGGAGTGCAAGGGTTTGTCCAATTAGGACCCTCGGGTGATACACCTCTCTCCAGGAGTAACACTGGAACACTGCTAAGACTGTGGGATATACAGCAGCAGGTCATGTTTGCTTCCCTTCGCTTCAGTCTCTCCACCCAGATTATTTCCCTAAGCCGATCGTACACTATCCATAATTCTCTAATTAAGGCTCGGCTTCACCTATTACGCAGAAATTCTTCGCTTTCGTGTCATAATTTCAGTTTTAGTTATTTTTTGAAGTGGTTTGATTATACAAAATTTAAAATTTACTAGTTTTTTTTTTTAAATAATTACATATCTAATTTTCACTGTGTGTTGTTTCCTGCTTGCAAATGGCCATAACTTACAGATAAAATATAAATGTGTTCTAGACTTTTTACAACAAGCAGATAACTCACAATTAAAATTACGGACAAAGATATTAAACAACTCATTAATTGGACATCTTCTGTAATAGTAACTTTTCAGTAATTACTATGAATCCGAAATTATGACGTCAAAACTAAGAACTTCTGCAAAAAGGGTGAAGCTGGGTTTTAAGGTTGAAGTCATTTTGCACCTCTGAGGCCAAAAAGGGTGGGAGCGCTAGGGGCGACCGATACGTGCGCATCAATTCTCTCATCGCCTCTACGCGCAAAGCACTGAACTGGTGTGCAGTCTTGCCGTCGATAACGCGCCTATATAAGGCTTTCATCGCAGATCCTACCATTTTATGACGTAATAACAAAAATAAAAAAGGAATAGGGACGTGCATAAAAATTTAATGTTTTGTACCGGAATGTTCATACCTAAAATGACCGTGAAAACATCCGTTTGAGCCATTTTCACTATCACAAAACCATGCTTTAGAGATAAATGGAGTAACTGATAAACGTATACAGATGCGTAACGTTTTTTAAATGGTATTCGTAAGTAGACCTCACTCAGACACGTTAGACGGTTTTTTAGTAAAACGTTTTCTGCTGGAGCTCTGCACACCGTTCGGCGGCCACCTTAAGGTTGACAACCGTGCCTTCTGTTGTAACGAGGAATATTCATATGATAACCACACATGCGATTTCTCAGCATGACGTACATCATAGCCCGTTCCTTGCAGAAACAAAGGTGTGGCGCACAAGAGCGAAGAATGATGCCTTACAAGAAAAAAAATCCTGCTCGATTAATAATGCATTAGAAAACAACCGTTCAAAAGGCGATTGCAAAATTTGCAGGACAACGTCGTGTTGTCGGTACACACGTTCCGAAAACAATGCCACAAAAAGTATTCAAATGAACACTTTCGAAATCGACTTTTAAAAAACCTCGGGGCCCCATAACTGCATACTGGTATTCAGTAAATACTCAGTAGCGGTATATGCACAGTAATGTTTTTAATGAATTAAGAAAGAAGTTCTCGTACTTAACGGTTTAGTCAAAGCTTAATATTTGAACATGCTACAGTTGAAAGCGGTTTCTGTTTTGTTTATGCTGATTATATTAAGAATGTGGGCTAGTCACATGTGTTTGATGTTAAGATGTAGCCTCATTTACATTAGTGGTACTTCTATTATAGTGATGGAAGAGATAATTGCTTACATGCACATGTTTGAACATTTTTGCGAACGGAGCTAGTTTCAGTGCTTAAACCTCTGTAACGGAATGCAAACAAAAGGAAATACTAACCTCAAAAACGCGCTCCCGTGTTTACTTATAATCGCTTCACCACTCACTAAAACTAAGAACTTTTGATAAACGTTGCTAAGAATTTGAAGATTTGCACTTCATTGGCAGTTACCGAATTATTGTGATGTATCTGCAAGTTAATAACACAGGTTAAAAAAAAAGTCAGCCTTTTTCCGATCACTTCAAAACCCGTTGATCCTATGTTTGTTGCGTCTGTTAACATAACCACAATTCGTTTAACTACAGATCCCCGTTTGTACGCAGTGAATTAGTTTGTTTTCGCATAACTAAAGTTAGTGCCACAATACAATGTGGCGAGTTTAAAACAAAAATACTAAAGACCTGTCTAAATAGACACGACAGGCATCTATTATACAAGTAAGCACGTGTAAGAACGTGAATAGCACAGCGCTACCAACTGTCCTGACACAGCTTTAGGACGGTGGGGCCCCATTGAAAAATCTCAGAGCCACTGTGCAAATTCAATGCCAATAAGTAGGGCCAGTGACTTTTCACGTAAAAATCGGTGCACACAGTAGACTGCAATACTATATACACACCTCAGCTGTTGCTATACCTCCATTGGCTGATGTTGCCATGTCCGTCTTTGACCAAGCCACTCAGGACTAAGTAACTCCCGACACTGAACCTTCATTATTCGTGCGCAAACGGTTAACACGGGCCAGAAAATGTTTTGCCAATCAAAGAAGCTGAACAACCCTACAGTGCTTTGGACTGTATCTTGTCTCGAAATCTTTTCGCGAAATATCACTGCCCCTACCAATAAGTATGAAAGTCATTCGGGATGCGAATCTACAACAGCCGCTAGCTGAACCTTCTTGCGTTATCAAAGCGACGACTTAACGATCAAGGTCACTTAGTTACCTCATCCCATATAAGATTGCGCTGGAAATCTTTTCAACGAAAAATCTGTAAATGAAAAGCTATTTAATGACTAATCAGCAAAATGCACACCACGTCAATCGTCGAGGCACACATTGACTATACCGGGAGTTTTTGAACAACAGCGACAAACCTCGGCAGGTTTTTCACCACGAAAATATAGGACGACAACGTATATAGTTCATTCAAGGTTACTTGAATTTTTTGTAAAATTCTGTTAAAATTCTACTTTCAGTCGCAAGTGGAATAGTGCCGGACGATGCCGCTGGACTATTTACACCTTTCCCTTAAAATGATTTTAAGGAAGTTATGCGTCCCCACAAAATCATCATTGATTTTTTTTGTGTAAGTTCGTTTGTGTTGCCTACCTGTCAGGCAAAACACTGTTTCTCTAGATATTTAGGCGTAGATTTTTCAAAAACTGTTCACTTGAGTGTGTTCTGAGAAGAAGACTTTTTTATTTTGTTAAATTACACATGCTGATTCTAAGATGATTTAAAAGTCACGTGCATCTTGAGTGTCACAAAGTTTAATCCAAAAATAGAGGTCAACCCCTATTTTCACTATGAAGGGGCGTGTTATTGGCTACCGCGTTTTCAGAGGTCTAGGATCTCCGTTCTGGGAAACATCATTCTCAGATTTGTTGCTCAATCGAAAATAGTGTTTCTAATATTTTTAATGAAAATAATTTTGAAATTCTGCTTTTGGGACCGCATAACTCTCTTTACAATCAATTGAAGGAAAAGTGATAACTTTTTACGGTTTTCAAAAACACCAGTTATATTAGTGCGAATATCTTCTATCATTGTAATTCACTGACATACTCTGTACCACCTCGGTGGTCTCCATTAGAACGAAATTTACCTGGTACAATATTTCGGGAAAGAAACTAAAGACTTTCACCAACCAGCCATAACGTTAATAACAGAGGTTGAATTAATAAATTAGGACCGTATAAGTGGAAAAACCTGTTCCATTAAATTGGTGCATATTAAAGGTAGGCATTTGGTTTCTAAATAGCGAGCTGTAAATTATCTCTCAAGTTTTTATGAATAACTCTGTCCATGAACAAGGCCACATTTAAAATTGGAGGTCTTTGTTGAACCAAAAGTAATTCCGACTAGTTATTTGATGGAGCAGATAAAAGGCCGAAACAGTTTGAGAGATTGCAGGTCAGTTTCCGAGTTCATAGCGGTTGTATGGACCTTGGCACAATCAAAGTTGCCTATGTAATTAAATGTGTTGACAGGTGCGGAAAAACTACAGCAGCCAACGGCGGACGGAAAAACGTGAGGAGTCTGTTCCTTTAGTATAGTTTTTAAATGCGGCTGAAGAAGTTCTGGAAGATGGTTAATGCTTGTGCCGCAAACAATGTAACTGGACGTACTTATTAGTCTTGCGACTTTGTCTCGAGCTATAACCAAAAGCATCAGGAATATATGACCGCGATCGCGTCACACTGGTAAGATTAGTTATAGCAACAAACTGGTTGCAGGTGATAGTGTTTCAACTCCGGAGAACTGGAGTTGACACAGGACCATCCCCTTAGAGTTAAGTTGTGTTCAGTATTGAAAATGGGTACGTGTGGGCCTACCCGTTAAAAATCAAAGTACGTGTTCTTCACGACACTTGACATCGTCATTGTGTAAGTGTTCTTCGCGACACTTGACATCGTCATTGTGTACGTGTTCTTCGCGACACTTGACATCGTCATTGTGTGCGGCTTCTTCACGACACTTGACATCGTCATTGTGTACGTGTTCTTCGCGACACTTGACATCGTCATTGTGTGCGGCTTCTTCACGACACTTGACATCGTCATTGTGTACGTGTTCTTCGCGACACTTGACATCGTCATTGTGTGCGGCTTCTTCACGACACTTGACATCGTCATTGTGTACGTGTTCTTCGCGACACTTGACATCGTCATTGTGTGCGGCTTCTTCACGACACTTGACATCGTCATTGTGTACGTGTTCTTCGCGACACTTGACATCGTCATTGTGTGCGGCTTCTTCACGACACTTGACATCGTCATTGTGTACGTGTTCTTCGCGACACTTGACATCGTCATTGTGTACGTGTTCTTCGCGACACTTGACATCGTCATTGTGTACGTGTTCTTCGCGACACTTGACATCGTCATTGTGTACGTGTTCTTCGCGACACTTGACATCGTCATTGTGTACGTGTTCTTCGCGACACTTGACATCGTCATTGTGTACGTGTTCTTCGCGACACTTGACATCGTCATTGTGTACGTGTTCTTCGCGACACTTGACATCGTCATTGTGTACGTGTTCTTCGCGACACTTGACATCGTCATTGTGTACGTGTTCTTCGCGACACTTGACATCGTCATTGTGTACGTGTTCTTCGCGACACTTGACATCGTCATTGTGTACGTGTTCTTCGCGACACTTGACATCGTCATTGTGTACGTGTTCTTCGCGACACTTGACATCGTCATTGTGTACGTGTTCTTCGCGACACTTGACATCGTCATTGTGTACGTGTTCTTCGCGACACTTGACATCGTCATTGTGTACGTGTTCTTCGCGACACTTGACATCGTCATTGTGTACGTGTTCTTCGCGACACTTGACATCGTCATTGTGTACGTGTTCTTCGCGACACTTGACATCGTCATTGTGTACGTGTTCTTCGCGACACTTGACATCGTCATTGTGTACGTGTTCTTCGCGACACTTGACATCGTCATTGTGTACGTGTTCTTCGCGACACTTGACATCGTCATTGTGTACGTGTTCTTCGCGACACTTGACATCGTCATTGTGTACGTGTTCTTCGCGACACTTGACATCGTCATTGTGTACGTGTTCTTCGCGACACTTGACATCGTCATTGTGTACGTGTTCTTCGCGACACTTGACATCGTCATTGTGTACGTGTTCTTCGCGACACTTGACATCGTCATTGTGTACGTGTTCTTCGCGACACTTGACATCGTCATTGTGTGCGGCTTCTTCGCGACACTTGACATCGTCATTGTGTGCGGCTTCTTCACGACACTTGACATCGTCATTGTGTACGTGTTCTTCACGACACTTGACATCGTCATTGTGTACGTGTTCTTCGCGACACTTGACATTGTCATTGTGTACGTGTTCTTCGCGACACATGACATCGTCATTGTGTACGTGTTCTTCACGCGAACCTACACGGAGCTTTTTGTAACCATATAATTATCGTTTTTGCAGCAGTTAGGATATCCACGCCAGTTAGACATATTCCTTCAAACACGAAAAAGTAGCNATGACATCGTCATTGTGTACGTGTTCTTCACGCGAACCTACACGGAGCTTTTGTAACCATAAAATTATCGTTTTTGCAGCAGTTAGGATATCCACGCCAGTTAGACATATTCCTTCAAACACGAAAAAGTAACTTAAGGCGTCTAGCAATTGCCCACACTTAATTCACAAACATCACTAGAAACTAGTTGCTTATGTGACTTGTGTAAAATCGATGTAATAGAATGAGTGATTGAAGAGATTTGGGCGGCTCTTAACAGCGAGGTCTTGAGAGCCGATGAGGGTGATTGAGGTGAGTGTGGAGCAGCGCCGGAATGAAAGGGCGGGGGAAACGGGAGGAGAACGCCCGCATATCAGAAATTAAATATCTGATTTTTTCTAAATTGTAATTATAGAAAACTATTAGCAAATTAACGGAGAGGCTCCGTGAATTCATGTAAAGTTCTGCGTTAGGCTATTTTCGGTACAGGATGTCTGTTAATGAAAAGCAACGTGTCCGTAATTTTACGGAAAGTTTACGGATATTTCAGGAAGACATTTTACCGGAACGTTTCCATAAAATGAAGGAAATTGTTTTGAATGGAGCAAAATGTACCAATGGTGTCAAGGGAATATGAAGAACAATGGCTTACGTTGTATGATTCTCCGCACGAGAGCCCCACAATGATGCCAAAGTGGTAATAAATTTACAAAGTGTCGAGCCATGATAATGGCCAAAAAATTCTGAGTGTGGCCGTGTCGTGGACATGGTCGGGGGTTTCACGTTAATAAGTTTACGTTAGCAGGTAATACATTCTTTGGGATATGGAGAACAAAATAAATGTGACTAAATAGATACTAACTAGGCTTCTATGACTTAAATCAACAGATCTAAGACGAGATATTTCATTCAGCACCGAAATCCATGCGCAGGCACATCGGAGTCGTGGGATATAACAATCAGACTATTTCCGCCAGTCGCCGCGGGCCCCCACCCGCTACTCGCGCATGCGCGGCTTTAACTCAAGGTCTTACTCGAAAGGTAGTCGTATACCCGATCAAACGAGACCACGTTTATTTTAATCCTTTAATTAGCCACGAAGTTGTAGAGTCGGGATGGATCACCCGTCAAACGTGACATCGCCGTTTGCGACCTGGTACCACGTGTCGGTGTGATTTAAAGACTTACTCACTTCGAAAACCAGGGTGAAATCTCTTGCCGCTCATTTGCTTCTATTCTATTACTGATATGCAATGATATATATGTATGCCAACGACCTACAGGCCCGAGCACGTTCCGGCACAACCATTGGCCTGGGTTTTCCTGGTAGACTTGCTTCATGGCCAGTTGACAAAACGAAACTATCGATATCTAAAAACGTTTTTATTTCCTCGTACTGTTACCCGCGTAAACGTGCTACACTGTCATGGAACGCATGTACACAATAAGGATAATGTAATTAGCACGTTTGCTCACAACTTAGGAACACGAGCAAATAAAACCAGTCTTACGTAAAAGTATTGGATAGAAAAAAAATCACAGAAGGAACGAACCAGTTATGAAACGCAAGCACGCGCCAATCTGAGTGTCAGAAACTGAACAAAACTTCTAAAAAATGTCCTTGTGCACCTTTAAAAAAAAACTCTCACTCCCAGCGTCTCGCCCATTAAGGGCGCTGCCTACCGTCTAAGAAATCCCATGTTAAGGAAATTCCGCCTCAATGCGTTAATTTTAAAAATAGGTGTTTCAAATAAAATTTATTCTTCGCGAATCTTTTTTGGAGTAGTCCCCTACAGCACGGATGTTTCCATACCATGCATAGCCTGTTTGCAAGGANTGTAAAAAATTTTTGAAATGTATGTTTTACAAAAAAAAAGTATATACTGCCCATCTATAGTGAAATAAACGCTCGTAGGTATCTTCTCCTGAAAAATTCGTGATGAATACATTTTGTTTGTAACGCCTACCTTTAAAATTAACGCACTGGGGCAAAATTTCCTTAACATGGGATTTCCTATTAAAATTTCACAGCTACCANGCCTACCTTTAAAATTAACGCACTGGGGCAAAATTTCCTTAACATGGGATTTCCTATTAAAATTTCACAGCTACCAGCCGGTAGGCAGTAATGTTAAGATGATAGTTCGAGGGACAAAGATTTGAGAGAAAGTTAACAGCCGAGGATTNACCAGCCGGTAGGCAGTAATGTTAAGATGATAGTTCGAGGGACAAAGATTTGAGAGAAAGTTAACAGCCGAGGATTAAGGTGGAGAGACCCCCAACCATCTTGAACTTTTTACAATTATTCGTAATCGAACTTTATGAGCGGACATCAAAAATCAGATCTTCACATGACATGCTTAGTGAGCTTCAACACAACTTAAAACTTAATGACTACAGAATATGTCATAAATATAATACGTAAAATCTCTTTGAAATAAAGTTTCGTCTTTGATGGCCGTGCTTGCAAAAGAAATAGTATATTTTATGTTCGTGCACAGGTTTCGGTAAAGCACAATATTGATCATAGATTGTTCACGGTAAAGTGAGCTCTTTTGAGGCCCGAGTTACTTTTTGATTTCAGCCATTTTTTTATCCTCTAACCACCTTTTTAAATAAATATTGCCATGATAGTAATAAACACAGTGTGTATATTCCACCGCACTTCGAAGTTAACGTCTAAGGCTACCATAAAGTATATTTGTTGACTACCTATTATTCCAAATGAGAGGGTTTTCAAAGGTGTTCACTTTACCGTGAATAGCCTTTACCATGTTTGTTTGGAATCCCCTATTATTTTGGAAATCCCATCGTCTTTACCGTTGCTACGCTTTACCTTAGACGTAGGGTATGGAGGTTAGATAATAAAAGTAACAGTAAATCAAAATGCTAAGTCGTCACAGAATATTTTTTNTTAGACGTAGGGTATGGAGGTTAGATAATAAAAGTAACAGTAAATCAAAATGCTAAGTCGTCACAGAATATTTTTTTATGCCACGTTTAGATATTCACTAATTTTTTTTTTCATTTTTTTATGGTGTATTTGAAATTTTTAATTTTAAGTGCCAGTTGCAAAGAGTACCGCGAGGGTANTTTTTTTTTCATTTTTTTATGGTGTATTTGAAATTTTTAATTTTAAGTGCCAGTTGCAAAGAGTACCGCGAGGGTAAAAAATACTGCATAATTCGTCTGAATTTTTTTTAAATTCTATCTTCATCACCCGGCTTTTTCGAAACACATTCTTGGAGGGCTATGAAGGGACCTGGATCATATGGGTGTAACACACAGTTATTATTTTAATTAACTGGGCTTGCTTACGCTATTCAAACAACCTTTTACATCCAAAAACTACGTAATGTATTGTACATTATTTTCCAATGTACGTTTTATGTAAAATAGGCAAAAACTTTTTTTTTTTTCCCCAATAATTTTAAAGATATGAACTGTCCAGTGACCGACGATAAGATAGAAAATAACTGTTCCCCATGGAAACACTGCACACCAGTTCCTTGTCTTGCACGTAGAGGCTGTGATGAAGTAATGATTAGCATGTCTGGTTCGCCCTTAGCGTTCTCGTGCTTTTAGGTCTCGGACAAGCTAAATATCTCGAGCTTCGTGGTCATCTTACTAGGTTTGGTGCGCAAATGCACATAACACGCGCATGACTTAAGTATATATGAATCCGAAAGTGATGCAAAAAAAAAATTACGAAACAGCACTACACGAAAATTTTTAAAATCTTATTAACCAGTAAATTAATAAATGTTTTGAAATATTGTACGTTTGTTTTTGGCGAGATGTAGTTTCAAAGGAGGCGCTGGGGAACATTGTAAAATGACATATCTGAACAAAGAATAACTCCAACATAAATAAATGAAATATAGTTCTTTAGTACTGCTCGGTGACATAATTCCCACAAAGTCTCTTAATTGACGACAGTTTAAATGAAGGAAAAAAAACCGGCGTAACAGTGCGTTTCCATTTATAACGGAACGTCAAGACTTCATAGAAGAAGTTGTAACACANCGTCTGTAACACACGGGGAAATCATTCAGAAAGACGAAATATGTTTTGATTCATTTTGCCCGCTGGATTACATATTAATAAATGTAGATCGTACGTGGTTAACTCTTCACGTCTTTTAATTTCTTCTTAAGATCTACTTGTACGCACATTGTTGTGTGTTCTCACGTTATTACATTACACGTAACATTAACATTGACACGGGTCTGAGCACTTCGTCCACGCGTTAGTAAAGGGAATCTGTAATAACTAGCAACTTTTAGAAATATTTACTTATCTAATATTTTCACAATTGTGTGCACTAGGGAAAGAGACGGCAAAAAAAAATTCCCCTATTCGCAAATATTTACCTAGCATTTTAGGTGGAACTAATTTATCTCCCTCGTTACCAACTTAACTGGACGCATGCCATTCAGTTTGCGTGTTGAAACATGCGCAGGTAGGGGCAGTGACATTTTTCAAATGTTAGTTTAAAAAGTTCTCAGTTAATTGTGACCAGCCTATAGGATCGCGTAACAAGTAACAAGCGGGAAACGAAGCTGCCATCTCGAACAAAAGCCCGAGCTGACAAACCGAGCAGTTGCGGTCTGGCAATCTCCTCGCGCAAGGCTTCGTCGTTCCTCGCCGGTATAAAAAGGAAAAGCCCTGGGCGCCATTGTCATTAGTCAATTACCGCGCCTGATTGCTGTAATATTCACCGCACCTCCGGCGCCGAGTGTAAGGACCTTCTCTCGAAGGTCGTCCATCTAATCTACGCTGTGTGGCATTTTGAAAACCATCGCCGCAATGTTGACAATACTGCGGTTTCCTTGTTGACCAAGCCTTGTTGCTTCTATTACATCTCGATGACTTGTCCCGCGGCTGTTTGTGATCGGGAGAGCTCATTTTATATTATAACTAGTTGTGCCCGCGGCCTCGCTCGCGTCGACTACACAATTATTGTTTAGGTTTTTTTTTTAATAAAGTTGACTTTTACATAGTGTTAATAATGAGATAATAATCATTAGACAAATATTTTAAATTTAAACATACTTTCCATTTTTACATTTTAATATTTTGCATAAAGTCATATTTGTTGATTTCTTCTTTTTCTAATCTAAAGACATATTTTATCGCAGGGCCTCTCTGTACACAACATTTCTGTTTTTTTTATCGGGTGCAAGTACATACAAATTGCTACTGCAACTGACACGCGAACATGCGACATATAATTATCCACGTGAAAAGCATGGCTATCGGAGGTCAACTCCAGCAACTTTCGGGGTTTGGCCTTGTGACTTATCTATAGTCATAGCAAAACAAACCCTGATCGGAAATTGGAGACTCTTAAACTGGAAAGGTAAATCCGTTGGAATAATGGGTATTCTGGGTATTAAGATTTCTTCACCAGTACCGGTGCCACTCATAATAGTTGCCTCAATAACATAATCCCTCAAACTGTTTACTTGTAGGCGAGTGCCATCGCATAATTTAGGAGGGCTTTTGTTCCGTAATAACATGATTGGTGCGCCAATTCTTACAGCAAGATCGTGAACAGGCAAACCTGGTGGATTAAGGGAATTAGAGAACTCAGTCGGATAGCGGACTGTGTCTTCCTCTTCAACAACTGTGTCCACAGACGTGTACGTTCGGGAGGGCGATTCAATCATGTTCAGGATCGTTTTATTGATGTTTTCGACAATTTCATTTTTTTATGTTAAGGCGCCCGTCTACCTGGCGCTTGAACTGCGTTGCAGAGTGTTCGAAATACACGTTTTTCAACTAAACTATTAAGCGTGCGTCCAACGTGCTGATCTACGAAAAGAAGACACACTTCAGACGAGAGCTGTTAAGTATTTTAAAAATATTACGTACGTTAGAAACATAAATTCAGAGTACTCCAAAACCGCTAAAAACGCACGCATCAGATACATACAAAACTACTATAGGCGCCTGCACTGAACCTTCCTAAAGACTTCCCACTAATAAAATAATATGGTCACCGCTGAAAGTCCCATAGGTACACGCAGCACGACGAGAACACTGCACGCCAGTTCAGAGCCTTGCGCTTAGCGGCGATGGCGTACTTGATGCGCGTGGCAGTGTCGCCCTTATCGCTCCCGCGCTTCTTGGCCTAAACGTGGGAAAAAGTTCCAGGTAGACGGGCGCCTTAAGATAGCACGCTCTTGGAAACATGTCAGAGGCTTTGTTGTGGTTCTTTGGACGTCTGAGTAATTAAATTGTAATAATGCTTATAAGCACTTCTATGTTTTAGATAGATATATGCTACCGCGGAGTTTTTTTAGGTATTTTTATTTTACACAATTGCAAGAGAGCGCGCTGGCGGCAAACGTTTTTCCGATTTGATTCACTATTATCATTACTGCTATAACCTTATGTTACTTAACGTAACAAAATATATACTTAAACCTGGCCAGAGACCATAGCTATGAATAAAAAAAAAACGTAAATCGGAAACGTGGTTCTCGAGTGATAAGCGCACCAACGGTCGGACGGACGGACACACACACACACACACACACACACAATTTCTCTTTCAATCTATAGTCCATTCACGATTACTTCCAACTTTTCTGTAGGCCTGCTAAAGTTCTACTTTCCAGATATTCCTCCACCTCACGCAAACAAAGCTTAGAAAAATACACCAGAAGGCCAAGGCACCGCATTTGTACGCACTTAGTGTAATGCTATTCTTCATAAGAACTATTTCTTACTAGACATTACCAACACAACTGTGTATTCTCTTTCTTTATTCATACAAGCTATAAATTAAATATCGCTATTTATGGATAAAGTATAAGTAAAGGTTGAATTCAACCGAAAATAATGATCTTTTATGCTAAAACAAGTACAAAACATGACATATTTAGAGAGCAGACAAACACGCCATACGTGAGGGTTTTTTTTTTCAAAGGTTTTATCCAAAAAGTGTGAAGGAACCGCGAATAGACCGTATCTGTGTCTATCTCTGCCACGGAATACTAAAAATATAGATGTGAAACAGTAACTTATTCCGCGAACTCCAGCCTCACAGGGCCCGCGGTGGCTGAGCGGTTAGATTGCTCGCCTCCCACCAAGGCCAACCGGGTTCAATACCCGGCCGGGTCACTCCAGCCTTTCGCAAGTGGGAATCGTGCGGGACGATGCCGCTGGTAGGTGTGTTTTCTCGGGAATCTCCCATTCCCCCCGCCCTTGCATTCCGGCGCTGCTCTATTGTCACCTCGTTTCACCCCCATCGACCCCCCCAAGATCTCTTTGCTAAGAGCCGCTCACGCCAGCAAAATGGCGTCAGCTGGCCAGCGAACCGTTGCAGCGTCGTTCCCCAATCAGCGTCCAGTAACCTGCTCGCCGACCGGGAGCCCAGCAAGTAGGGAACCTTTCGTGTCACGCAGTAGCCAATCAGACACAAGGCAAGTTCTCAGAGCCTCGTTCAACCTATCAGAGAGCGTGTGCCCACATTGAAGGAACAGTTACGCCATTTCGTCTCTACATGTACCTACATACTCTGTCTCTGCTTGCTCTAAAGCATCCAACAATTTAAGCCTGAATTGTTGATATCATTAGTTAGAAAAAATATTTTTTTATCCTAATTTTAACTACAATCGTTATTTTGTGGTTGTAATTTTGACTTTTTTAATGCCACATTTTTGTTTTGAACCAACTAGTAAAGTATACATCCCTGAATTGCTTTCTTTGTGCTCGTTGTTTTCTGCATTTTTCATTTCATTATTTTCCATTTTTCTCAAACTTATTACTTCATGCCGTTGAAGTTTTGAAGAATTTTGGTATTCTAATTGCCTCGTTGTTCTTTAAAGTCTGGTTCTATGGCGGTTGTTTATTTCTGCTGTTCTGTATCTGTTAACGTTTTTGACCTGGATTTACCTTTCGACAGAGTACATTTAAACTTTAAACGTTATGTAATCGTTGTCATCTACAAGCGAAATAAGTACATCAGTACATCCAGATGTTGGTACTAATTTGTGGAAGCTGCTGACCTGAAAATAGATCACAGTAAGTCTATTCTAAGCTATTTTTCATTAAAATACGCTACGTAAATGTTGTATTCAATGAGTAATATTCCTGCGCCACGTACGCTTCCATCATATGTTCGGTTTCCAGATAATTTTGTCTATTTCTCATTTATCCAATGACTTAACAAATATTTTTAACGTGTGGTGTTGAAATGAAAGAACGCATGTACGTGAAAATAACTTCAACTTGGGGAAGTTTATATTCGTTTATATGGAAAAAAATTTTATGTACTCATCGCTGAATTTGTCATATTTACGTTTTCATCCGTGTTTGACTTTTTTTTTAGTGTTTAATTTGTACTTATTGCGCTAATAAACTTGCATGAAAATAATTAATAATTGTTCTACTATCATATCGGGACAGATTGTAGGACATATCAGGGGAAAATTTTGATTTGACGAAGCAACTTAAGAATATAGAGACGTCGGGGAACTGGGACAAGGTAGAATTCTAGATATTGTTCAGAGGAAGATAAGTGTTCATCTCCACGACTTTCATAGAATACTTTAATTCTCTCCACAACATCAAATTCACAGGAACGCAATTACTCTATTTTAGCAGAATCAATTTAGGTTCATAGTTCGTTCGTTGCTGTTTCTCCTATCCGTTTCACAATCATCACACTCTAAAAACGCTTTTTTTTTTGTAACACATGATATTATGCCACAAGGAAATGTATGATTATATGTGAACCACTGAAAAGTAGCTCTGCTACAAACAACGCTTGTGTGGTCTATATATTAATGGTAAATTTAACCTTTCATTGTCGTTGCCGTTGTTTAACAATGAAATTTGTCGTAAAGTCAATAACTGTATTTCAAAGGTTAAACCATTATTTTGTTGGTACTGTATATGGATTTTGTTATATGGCAACGTAACATATAGTAAGTTTCGTTACCTCTATAAACTATAAACTAGGATATACCAAAAAAGTTTTAATATTACTTAACACCGTCTTTTGGTACATAACAATAATAATTTTTTGTTCGGTTACAGAATTTTTTTTCTGAATTGAACCCTTGCTTGCTATATGTAAAAAAATAAATTATGGTAACAATAATGTTTACTTTTAACACAGAACGGTGTCTAGCATGTTATCAGAATTTGGGTTTCGTAAATTCCTAACTTAACCATATCGGGAAACCACGTTCGTTATTGTTCTGAGTGAAGCAATTATTTCATTTGCAGTAACACTAGGGTTTTACTTTATTTTAATGTTAATATGCGACAACTTAGAAAAATTATTTTTGAAAAGTTTTTTTACGCTTTTATTGACATACTTCAATCAGCGTCTGTAAGGAATTTTACTTGTAACATTGCGTTATATTTTGCGATGCTTCAAACATGATGGTCCTCCTCAAATGCGATAGTGCCAATCATTGGTGCACACACCCACATACACACACATTTTAAATTAACATTACAATTATTAATGTAAGTTTCGGTGATTGATCCACATTTATATAGGCGTGTCTTGCTTCAATGACAGTTTCGTGCACGCTTCTCCTCTAAAGTGAACGTGCTTTGCGCTGTATCCAAAGACATTGTTTTCGGCCCTTTCTTTTTTCACAAGTCCACTGTTACTGAAATCTCTTATTTTGACATGCTTACAGAGTGGATGGTGCGCCATCCCATTGACACTTAGCTGTTCGCGGATACCTGAACGAGACGTTGCCGCAACGCTGGATTGGTCGAGGAGCAGCTGGTGACCAGGCTCTTTATCACTGGCCCTCAAGAAGCCCGGATCTTACCCCGTGCGAATTTTTTATGTGGGGGTACATAAAGGATCAAGTTTTTCATCCACCATTGCCGGCTAACATTGACGACCTCAAAACGAAACTTACGGACGCCATCCAAACCCTAACACCAGACATGCTGACAAGAGAGTGGAACGAGTTTGATTATCGCGTAGATGTCGTTTGAGCCGCTCGTGGTGGTTACATTGAACATATTTATGAAGATATGGTCTACAAACCTCACTGTTCCACGATTCATTTGATTGGTCAACCAAGGTTGTAGGTGGTTTGGTTTTGATATTATATGCCTTCAAAGTTGCGGTATTCTTTTATATTCACTCTGTACTTCGATTAAAGGTGTTCTTTACAATTAGGGTTAAAACCACATCTCTCTAACGCAATGTTCGGCAAAGACTTCATTACTTAATATTTCCCTCTTATTTGACGTTCAAAATGGCCGGCTTTAAACAAAGGTCATTAGTGTTTTATATTCAGTCTGCATCCAGACTCCACGCTGTTCGGATGTATACTCCTCTCTGTCTCTCTGTATTTACTCTTGATACGCAATTACTTCGAATTAATTTTTTTGGGTGTCATAACTCTGTGATGGGGTTCATTATGGCATTGGCTATCGTAGAGGTTGGATGTGTAAATACAAGTAGTTACTCAAATGTTATTACCCTCTGTAATTATGCTTTAATTTCCTTCTACGGCGTGTGTACAACTTTATTACGATTTACTTACCCTCGACAGGAGTCGAACGAAGGACTAAATCGGTGCACACGTATTTACCCTCGCCGGTATTTGAGCCAAGGTCTGTGTCAGTATAAATGTATTTACACTTGGATTACCCTCAATGGAGATTGAACTAATGACTATCTCATTATAAATATTATTGTTTTAACCGTGGCGGGATTCCAACCAACGACTAACCTAAGAAAAACATACTTGAGCATTAATTACCCTCGAAGGGGAATCGAAGCAAGGTTTACGTCAGTATAGATATATTTATGTTTTCCGTACCCTCGACGGGATTCGATACGAGGACTTGTTCTGTATAAATGTATTTACGGTTTAATTATCCTCGACGGAAATCGAATCAGGTAGCAGACCAGTATAAATTTAATTATGCTTCACTTACCCATGGCAGGAATCGAAACCAAGCAAGATGGTGGGCATATAACACAAACATATTAGCAATTCAAAGTTCAGTTGCGTGTAGGGGAAAGTGGGGGAAATACGAACACCTAAGGGAAAACGTAAATAAAACAGTGGAATTTGATCACAGAGTTTCTTTATTGTTTAATTATAAAGTGTACTTATCTGTCTAACGAATTCACTAATCAACATTTATATTTGTTTAATAAATTGCAACATTATGAAAGAAAAACAAAACCCTTAGTGTTCGGTTTTACCCGACATTAGTCGGGTAAATACGAACACCAAGTGGGGTGATTACGAACTAACATTATTAACGACAGAGATCACATTTAAAACCCAACGATGTTGACTGTCCGTCAGTACAACTCTCGTGAGCCCATTTTTTGCACACGTAGCACATAATCCAGTCTTCAGCGGGGGGATCTATATATTTATCTCTACAAAATATACAAAAGTAGTCTTCATTTTCCTTTTCGCCCTTCTCTTAGTTTGAAGGTTTCTTCTTACTATATTTCAGTCTTTTTATTTGGGTTTCTTTTTTGGCATTTTTTCCGTTTTTTTCTTGATTTCTTCTGCTTAAGCTCTTTTTCTGTTTTCCTTTTCCTCTAACTGATCTTTCATGGATGTGCTCGTAAGAATAGTAGATTTTTTCTTC
>NQII01002376.1:105203-134924 GCA_002778355.1 Clitarchus hookeri
AATGGCACAAAACAAATTAGGTTATATTTCTTTTGCCAACTGCGTCATTGTCATTTAGCTGATTAATATGTGATTATTCCACAATTTAGAAGCTAAATTACTATTGTAGATAAAAATAAAGCTACACCTACTTGAATTTACCAAACAATTACATCATAAACATACAAAATATTGATAATTGCATACCTTGATAAGTACGTGCATCCACGTCTCCCGTGTTGTTGACTGGCACTAGTGGTGGCGTGATCTCTGAAACGGCGGCAAGTAAAATGTGGCTATCTCTTTCTAACATATTAGAACCATGGAATTCGGCACTACCCCGCGTTCGTGTTTCCCCCACTCTCCCCTAATAAGTGTGTAATTACTCTCGGTACATAATTATTCTCGGCATATGTAATTACTCTCAGCACAATGATTATCTGCGTCCTGGGACAATGTATTTTAAATGGAACAAAACTGGCGCCGGCCGGCCGCCATGTTCTCACGTCACCCAACCACCATGTTGGACCCAGGTGAACTTTGTCCTTGATTTTTAAAAAGAACCGATGTTAATAAACCTGTTTCCGCATGACATTCGTACACTGTGTTTAATATAACTTGAGATTCCGATGTATTAGTATCATAATTTTATTTTGTGTTCTTGTTCGAGTTGCGGGATAAGTGTTAATATATTGTTACGCGCTCGTGGCTTCTCATCCTGCGTAAGCGAGTGGAAGTGAAGGACAGCAGTTATATGATAGCGGCGGCAGCAAGTCAAAGGATTGTTTAGAATGAACAAGCGATCGATAGGCCCGTGGCCGCGTATATGTTACAGAAAGCGAGCCGACACGATAGTCCTTTTTGCAGCGCACGCTGCTGACCCTTGGTTGTATTAGTTTCTGCGTCTATCTGAGGAATTTCCTAGGTTTTTTACTGCCATAGATTCTGTCCTCATGACTCGGGGTGAGTCAAACTTTCCAGGTCAAGGCCAGCAGAGTATAAATTGTGTGACGGACCTCCGGGCCGGGAGTTGTAGGTGAATGGATGAGTGGCTGAGTTCCGAGCGACAGACGACGAGCGGCGGGAGAAGTGACCAGCGGAAGGGAAATTTGCGACTGCGAGTATCAAGCAGTGAAGAGTGCGGCTGGCAGGCTGGGCTATTGTACTAAATGTGTGAGTGGAACACGTTGCAAATGATGGCAACATATATAATGAACATGTGGTAATGATTAGCGTGAGTTAATTGGCAGTAACTAAACACATACACAAAGTAGGACGTTAATTAAAGTTGAAGTAGACATTGAAAATTGCGCTCGCTACGAAATAAAAAGAGTGAGAGTGGAGATATATAATTGAATGCTGTAAATAATAGCTGTGTGAATAAATTAGAAATCAAATTTAGTTCTTTTGTGTTTTTTTTAAGACCACCATCCCTCACGAACTCAGATACGCCCCTCAGGCTTCCATGTAACAATAAATGTTTTTGAGCATTCATTTGGATTAAAATAATAATTTTAAATACAACGGGAAGCATATAAAACAAAACAATTACTTAAATCAGCAGAGAAATCTGAAATTTTCTCACTAAAATAACGATTTTCATTTTTGTTTTTAAAATATTGAACTATTTAAAAATATAAAAATAAAGTCCTAGTTTCACTGATACTATAACACTGCAACGAGACCACAATTCAAACTGTGGCTGTACTGTACTTATAATTTTTCAACATTATTAAATTTAATCATGAAATCTTCTTGCACAAGACAAATATTAAAACACTAAAAATACTCTTTAAAGTCATTATTTCTTCAAGAAAAAGTTAGCAGAATAAATGTATTATAATATTAAATTGCTTCTAACATATAGTTAGTGTATTAATAGAATGTACAATATCGAACATATAGTTAGTGCATTAATAGAATGTACGATATATTTATTTAATATCTCCTTAACTTATCCTGTGAATATGATACTCTTTAGTAAGCGCCCTTAAATAAGTGGAATGTAAAACGCTATCTTTCATTAATATTTGTTGTCTTATGTGAATATTAGCCTATACACTTTTGTTTATTACAATTTCAACTGTATGCCCGTTATTATAATATTTCTATCCATCAAATCTAACACGGCGGGGTTTCTGTAATTTGAAATCTTTGAAGTTGATAAAACGTGAAACAGTTTACGTGATAATTTTGTTAGCGAAAAGTACGAATAGAAACACGACTTCAGTAGATTTGCACACTGCCGCATTCTCGCGACAGTAGTGTGAACTCGGTGCTGGAGCCGCAGTTCGGCGCTTGAGAGAGAGAGAGAGAGAGAGAGAGAGAGGAACGGTAATCTTGAAGATAAATACGTGGCAACTCGATTTCGTTATTCACTACCTCCTCTTAGGTTTGCCAACTTTTTCATATTTTCCACTTCAGACAACTCGGCACACATCTGACCACAATGAAATGATCAAGGAAAAATATTATTATTAAAACCGTTTAAAATTATATCTGGAATATACGAAAATGAGTAGTACATGCCCACATAAATAACACTTTGTCTGAACATATACAGCAACAAAATATTTTAGTTTCACGAACAAAATTCATACCTAGCCTGTTTTGTGGCTTCAAAATAGTAGTTTTCCATCACTTTATTTTTCTTATAAAATATTCTTCTATTGGGTTATAGCAGTACCGCAAACGTATCTGTAATCGCAGGAGTGGTAAATTATTCACACTGTGTTTTATTAATATTCATTTTATTTTCGAAGAAGTCTGAGGTGTGGGATATATGACGTCCCGTCATCTCTGCATGCGGGATAAATTCTATCAGCCTCGCGATTCGGGAAATACCGTATAATACAGGGCAGTTGGCAACCCTACCTCATTGACAATTTTGCAGGCGTGGTATTGTTTCGTTACTGCTTAACGACTGATTATTCTCCGAAATCGCAATTGGTTGTTCGTTTTGAACGTTCGCCAGTGCCGACAAAAATTTTTGTAATCGCGTTTATTTTTCAATTAGAAATAATTTTTAATACCCTTCTACAACTGACTTGGTGTTACCGCGAGGTGTTACAGTAAGTGAATGATACGTGCTGAAGAACTGGTGCGGCTACAACCAACGTTAGACTTGGCGCGTAAAGAGTTGACCAACCTCCAAGTTTTTGCGTTCACAGTTAAACTCCAACCTATCATAATTCAAGATCTCGAAGATAAGCGAAAACAAGTACACTATATTTAATACATATATATGTATATATATGTATGTTTCTGACATTCACGCATAGTGTGACCTATCCGTAGCCTTTACGTAATTATCGCCGTATCCATGAGAATTTACTCGCATAGTAGCAGTTAAACTAGTACTAGTCTAGGTATGTAATTACAGTAAAACCCTTTTAAGAAGTTTTCTGTTAACGTTTTCCTGCTTAATAGGCTTTAAAAAATTGTACGTGGTCTATTACAAATACATTATTTTACCATTTTAAGAAGTTTTCCTGGTTACTAAGCATACATTTTTCTGAAATGTTTTAATAGGATTTCACTGTAATTATAGAACTGTAGGTTGTATGTAGGCTTACCTGACTGTGGCCTATTGATCAATGCCACCGAGGACAACTTGTTGACAAGTCTCAAATGCAGCCTTTTTTTTAATTCGATGTTGCAGCCTTGGTGTTTCGGAGCGAAACTCAAAACTTTATTGAAAAAGAGCTTTAGTGTGTGACGTTGCGGGCCTAAATCCGACTGCTGATACGAGATACGAGGCCGGAAACGAAGCTGTTTATTGGGAAGCTCTCATTTACAGCGCATCGAGCAAATATTTCAACTGTGCACGCAATCTTGCAGCTGTGGCCTGTAAATCATGTCTGCTCTCTGTGGGTGGTCGAACACCGAGAAGGGACTGTACCAACTGCCAGCATTTTTACGGATAACAGTATTTGATGCAGCCCTGATTAGCTTATTAGATTATTGTTCCATCAAGTCATGTATAGTCCGTTCACGGTAATTTCTAACTTTTCTGAAGCCTTGTTCAAGTTTTACTTCCAGGATATATCTCCGCCTCGTGAAAATCTATTATAAGTCTTGAAAATCACACCAAAATGACAACGCACCGTATTCGTGATCTCTCAGTTTAATATTACTTTGCACGAGAAATATTTCTTACTTTCCATTACCAACACGCCTATTTCATCTCGGTTTAATCCATGTTAATTATAAATATATTTATTATTATTCATAGATAAAAATAAACGTAAAAGTTCAATGAAACGCTTGTGGCACATTTAAAAAACAACCAGTCATAAACGGGGCAATTTTTCAAAAGTTTGGTTCAAAACGTGTGAAGGTATCACGGATGTACTATACGTGTCGTGAACTTAGTAAAAAATTTTTGTAAACTCGTGTGTTTTCTTTTTTTGAGAGATGCCTTTCATACATATGCGGAAACTGAGCTGAAGTCAGAGTTGATGAGAGGATTTTGTTCGGCGCTTAATAGCGAGGTCTTCTTGAGCGCCGGCGAAAGTGGAATGAGGCGGAGAACGAAGCAGTGGCGGAATGCAAGGGCAAGGAAAACGGGAGAACCCCGAGAAATCCCACCCTTCCAACGGCAACGTCCGACATGTTACTCACATGCGGGAAACCGGTGGTAGGCGAGTAGAGCGACCACCACACCACCGCGACTAATTCAAAGTGTTTGCAACGGCATATGCCAATAATTGTTCAAACAATCGCTTACCCCCATCGCAAGAGTCATACAAACAAAATATTTCATAAGCACAGAACTAACCTCAGTGAAAAGGAAATACGGAACGTTTCTTTAACATTCACGACGCGAAGCGTTCGTAACCGCTACATGTTTTCCGGAACATGCCCGTCTCTCCGCACCTCCTGTACCAGATCCACCAAGGTATCACAGGAGACAACTTTCAGAGCCTAATTTCTTATGGACAGTCCGGTATTACTACCTTAGAGTCATCTAGGAAAATATGCCCCTCCACTTGACTGCCCAACAGTCAAGTTTCACGGGTCTGAACGCCTTCCACCTATCATGGAAGTCGGTTGGCCTTACCATGGAATCAGTGGTAAGGTCAGTAACCGCTACAGCAAGAAAATGAAAGCTCCTGCTACAGTGAAGGCATTCACAACACTCGCAGACACAACTTTACAAACCAGGAACAGCCAACGGACGCTACACGTAAGAGGTAGCAGTACTTCAAAACCAGCAACAAGACGAGAAACTGCAATAATTTTTATTTCTGAGCCCAATTTTTTTAAATTCTAAACACCCTAGTTTGACACCCATTCTGTTTTAAGTATAAGAACAACCTAGCCTAGAGAGAACCGTATTTGTACAGCACCCTTTTATTGTTCTTGCTCAATTTTTTTAGGGGAGGAAACATCAAAATGTATGTTCCAGTTTATTTTTGCTGAATAAATTTTTTTCGTGACAAAACTTAAAGTATTTTTAACCAACACTCCATATAAATGAAAATAATGAAAACAAATTCGTCCGAAAATTGTTGGGAATATCAATACAATTACGGAAGTTTTGTTATAGCTACGGGCAAGTAGCTGTGAAGTGATGCAATTATTTTCTAATATTTAAGAATGTTGTTATATCGCCATAAATCAAAACGACTGTATATGTTATTTTATAGAAATGTTTTAGGCATTGTGTGACGCTTTTAGTGTCACTTTTGTTTTTAAATGACCTTGCTTAAATGGCTGCCAACAGTTCTTCGGTTAAATTTTTTTTATTAATTAAAGATTATGAGATTGTCACGCCTTTCAAGTTTGGAACGCGCCCCGTTGCCAGTTTAGTCACATGCGTAGTTTCGCAGTTGGTACTTCTGAAGTTACTAACTGGTAATGTGTTTACTTGTTTGCTGATGTTGTGAGCAGCTGGAGACAGTCGAGTAAAGCAGAGAGACCGTTGTCCATACGCCGCGTGTCAAATACGATTGAATACGTGTTTGCGCGAGCTGTTGTACCCGGTGTTTTCTGTGGAACATTGCTGTTCTACGATGGACGATTGCTCGTATTTTGCAAATGGCAGGACTCGTGAAGGTGTTGTCAGCTGGGATGCGAGTGATAACCTTTCGTAAACCGAATATGTTTGTGTCGCTCCGAAAATGTTAATATTTATAATAGACCAGTCAGTGTGGAGAAACGTAACTGGGTACTCTTTAGCTTGGGCCATCTAGTGCGATTAGTCCAGTTCTGCATTTGTTTTGATCGCATCCCGCGTCTTATTCGTAACTCCTCCGGAAATTAGAAGCTATGACGACAGCGGTAAATGCGGGTCTCTATGGTAAAATGGAGTAGGTAGACAGGCAGGTTGGGCTTAACGTCTCGTAGACAGCGAGGTAATTAGAGACGGAGCAAGCTGCCCAGGGAAGAAGGATCGAGGAAGGAATCGGCCATGGCCTTTGTGAGTGGCCCATTCCAACATTCGCCTGTAGTGATTTCGGGAAACCATGGAAAACCGAAATCAGAATGGCCGGGTACCGGGAATGCGAGTTCAGTGAGTTANGAAATCAGAATGGCCGGGTACCGGGAATGCGAGTTCAGTGAGTTACCACTGCTCCACCCCGCTCGGTGTAAAATGACGTGAAACTTCTATTAATATCGGGTGTAATGCAAACGCAACTTTGGAACTAGAGTTGGTCTCAACAATTTGATATGATGGTGTTTTCGCCGGAAATTATCTCGTGTGTACCAAAAGGGAACACTGGTAGAAAACAGCGGTGGAATGGGGCAGCGGCGGTGCAGCCGACTACGAAGGTGTTTATTGTACACTCGCCTATTCTTCATTGAAGGTGACCTCTACCTTAAGGTGGGACGACGCTCGCCTTTGCGTTTTTGCCGGTTTCGAGCAACGAGTTCTGTAGAGAATAAATTGAGGTACTGTGCTGTATGTTTTGTATTCTTATTTCACAAGATCCCTGCTGTTAAGTGGAAGTGGATTTTTAGGCCCGGTTATTGAAAGGCGTGTCAAATGGATTAGTATTTGGTATCCACGAGATAAAAGTTAACTGTGATATTTTTTAAAACATTTTAATAATAATATTACTTGTTGCAGTGTGCAGTGGTAATAAATAAGCTTTTATCGAAATAGATTGGTAGCCTACTTAGTACTTAAAGAGTTATAAATAAGGATATTCTTGATGAAAATATTATTTTAAATTTCACTGCAGGTAGCAGTGTAATTAATGTACCTTTAATATTCGTGCGTTCTTATTTTTATGCTACTAGTATGGAACAAGACTAGTAAATTAGTATGGAAGTTATTTATAAACTAGGGGGCCTCACTTTAATATAAGAATGGCGGATCTAAAAATGTAAGTAGTTTATTTGTGGGCATTCTGTGCCTTTTTGAACTTTATCCAAATTTATTTGACGTGTATAATTTAAGAGTGATTCTGTACTGTACAGATTGGCGCGCGGTTTTTTCAATGTTGTTTGTAATCTGTGAATGAGATTTTTATTAAATCCTTTTTGATTGCGACTCCTGTTGCTTGTCTAATTGTTGCATATAATGCTTAATCCTAACAACTAAAACTACTATAACTTCTCATGGGCTGTTGAGTCGAGCCCCTTTTGGAGCCTGCGAGACCCGTTACAATCGTACGAAGCAACCACGAAGTGCGATTGCAAATGGAAAGGTGACATTTTAATTTCGTGTCACAGCCAAACGGATTTGAGGATAAAATAATAATGGAAATAAAATTGTACGTGGAGTAAAAACACCGATATGATTTTCCTTCTCATTTGAGAAATATATCCTCAAGCAATGTTCTTAGTGAACTATGAAACGTAGTTGCAAGTCCTTATATTATGTCGAAATAGTTATTTCTTAAACTGTTAGCTACAGGAAGTGTTTTGCTTGTTTTATACTGAGAATAAGCGTAACAGTTTCATGCATACTAAAAATTCTTCAGTAAGTTTACAGACAGTTCCTCAGAAACCAGTTGCCGGTAATTTTATGTACAACTTAAAAGAAATATTGTTTGTTTTCCACACAAAGGTGTACGAAATATACTACTATACTAATTATATATATCCTAATGATTGTAATAGATATTAAGTCGACAATATTAACATCCTAAAATACACGGTAACTTTATATCCTCACATCACAAAGTGTACAAAAATTTTCATCTAGTACGCTTTTATTATTTTNTAAAATACACGGTAACTTTATATCCTCACATCACAAAGTGTACAAAAATTTTCATCTAGTACGCTTTTATTATTTTAAAAAAAATAATCTCATCGGTTAGTTTAAATTATTTTTTTAAAAGTACAAACAATTTACTGATTACTTTGGTTTTTGAAAATCTGAAAGTGTTAATTGAGTATTTCAAGAAAATTAATAACTCACCGACACGTAGTATATTTTTCACATGTTTAGTGGCAACATAAAAAAAAAAATTTCAAATGTCTTCTGAGAGAAATAATTATTCCGTTACAGACTACGATGCGAGTTTTAAAATTTANAAAAAAAAAAATTTCAAATGTCTTCTGAGAGAAATAATTATTCCGTTACAGACTACGATGCGAGTTTTAAAATTTATTAATACTTACACAGTCGTAGAACAACTTTCATAAGTTTGAAAACGTTTTCTGAGCAGAGAAATAGCGTTTGTAAAGCCATCATCTGGTTTAAATGAGTTTTAAGTTTAGGATTGTTAACGTCTTCCACGTTAACAATCGTACAGCAGCTCCAGGGGTGGAACAAACTTTTGGAAACAAACGACACTGGATAGCAATCTCCTCTTCTCTCCCCCAATGTTTATATTTACTTTAACATTTATTTTGTACAAAGAGAGAGAAAATCTTTTGTCAGTCTTCACGGAGAAGACCGCCCACTCGCAAAGTAAAGTTTCTTTCTATAGATCGAGTGGTATTCCCGCCGAGACACTTAGCAATCTCGCCGCCGAAACTAATTACAGCATTTCTTTCCTCATCGAGGAAAATTCAACTGTTATGCTCCATTCACGATTACTTCCAACTTTTCTGAAGCCCTGCTAAAGTTCTACTTCCGGGATATTAATGCGCCTCATACAAAGAAAGGCTAGGAAATTAAACCAGACGGCGAACGCACCGCATTCGTGCGCACTCAGTGTAATAATATTTTTCATAAGAACTATTTCTTACTACGCATTACCAACACACATATTTTCTCTCTGTCTTTATGCATATTAGTTATGAATGAAATATTATAATTTTTGAATAAAAAGTAAAATGTAACCAAAAATATTGTACTTTTATGTTAACACACGTATAAAACGCTTGTGAAACATAACATGCTTAGGAAACATCCAAACGCAAAATACTTAAAATGTTTATTAATAAGTTTGATTCAAAAAGTGTGAAAAAACCGCGAATGGACTACACTGGAGAGCCAAAAAAAACTGGCATAGGCGTACGAATGCAAATAACAGAGGTATGGAACCAATCAGAGTAACGTGATGCAGTCGACAGCGCCTATATAAGACAACAAGTGCCTGGAAAAGTTGCTAGATCAGTTACCGCTGCTACAATGGCATGTTATCAAGATTTCAGTGAGTTTGAACGTGGTGTTATAGTCGGCGCACGAGAGATGGGACATAGCATCTCCGAGGTAGCGATACAATTTGAATTTTCACGTACGACCATTTCACGAATGTACTGTGAATATCGAAAATCCGGTAAAACATTAAATCTTCGACATCGCTGCGGCCGGAAAAAGATTGTGAACGAACGGGACAAACCATGACTGACGAAAATCATTAAACGTGACAGACGTGCAACCCTTTCTCAAATTGGCGCAGATTTCAATGCTGGGGCATCAACAAGTGCCAGCATGCGAACTATTCAACGGACCATCATTGATATGGGCTTTCGGAGCCGAAGGCCCACTCGTGTACCATTATTGACTGCACGACACAAAGCTTTACACCTCGCCTGGGCTCATCAACACCGCCATTGGACTGTTGATGACTGGAAACACGTTGCCTGGTCTGACAAGTCTCGTTTCCAATTGTATCGGAAGGATGGACGTGTACGGGTATAGAGACATCCTCATGAATCCATGGACCCTACATGTCAACAGGGGACTGTTCAAGCTGGTGGAGGCTCTGTCATGTTATGGGGCGTGTGCAGTTGGCGTGAAATGGGACCCCTAAAACGACTAGATACGTCTCTGACAGGTGACATACGTAAGCATCCTGTCCGATCACCTGCACCCTTTCATGTCCATTGTGCATTCCGACGGATGTGGACAATTCCAGCAGGACAATGCGACACCCCACACGTCGAGAATTGCTACCGAGTGGTTCCAGGAACACTCGTTTGACCTTAGACACTTCCATTGGCCACCTAAATCACTAGGCATGAACATTATTGACCATATCTGGGATGCCTTGCAAACGTGCTGTTCAGAAGAGATCTCCACCGCCTCGCACTCCTATGGATCTGTGGACTGCCATGTAGGATTCATTGTGTGAAATGCCTCCTGCATACCTTCAGACATTAGTTGAGTCCATGCCACGTCGTCTTGTGGCACTTCTGCGTGTAATCTATGAATTATAATATTTAATTTATATTTCAGTAAAGACAGGGAGAAAATGTGTGTGTTGGTATTACCTAGTATGGAAATAGCTCTTATGCAAAATATTATTATACTAAGTGCGCATGAATGTGGTGCGCTGNCGAGTCCATGCCACGTCGTCTTGTGGCACTTCTGCGTGTAATCTATGAATTATAATATTTAATTTATATTTCAGTAAAGACAGGGAGAAAATGTGTCTGTTGGTATTACCTAGTATGGAAATAGCTCTTATGCAAAATATTATTATACTAAGTGCGCATGAATGTGGTGCGCTGTCCCTCTGGTTTAATTTTCTAGACTTGGTTAATGCTCCTGCTACCTTCGAAGGCTTGATGGAAAAAATCCGGCAGTTAGATATCTCAGGTTTACATAGATGACATTGTTGTGACAGAAAGCACATTTGAAGAGCACCTATCTTGCTTAGAATCTGTATTCCAGAAATTGGCCACAGCCAACTAGAAACTGGTTCCTACGAAAGCCACCTTATTCAAAAGAAAATAATTTTTTCTGGGACGTGTAGTGTCGGCCAATGGGATTGAAACAGACCCCTAGAAGCCAAAGCAATAAGAAATTTGCCGACACCAACTGACAAAACCGAAGTGCGGGATTATCTGGGATTAGGTCCCTCCTACCTTCGATGCGTACGATGGACACTCCACACCAAGGGATTACCGCCATCATGTCCGCATTGCCGTAATGGATCGTGCAAACTCGTCCACAGTGTTGGCTCGACACTGGATCACTGCAACGGGTGTGGACCTGTCTGCGTCGACGGTTCGACGCAGTCTGCTGCGGGTTGAACTGGTGGCACGTATGCCATTGCGTCTGCTTCCATTGTCCAGAAAACACAAACTCCTCTGACTGCAATTAGCACATAAACGCCGTCGCTAGCGTGCTGAGTGGTGAGATGTGTTTTCGGACGAGTCCCGCTTCAACCTGTCCTACAGTGATTAGATGCATACGTGTTAGACGCTACCGTGGTGACGACCGCAATCTGGCAGCCTGCATTGTGGAGCGGCATAGCGGACAAACGCCAAGTGTGTTGTTGTGGGGCGCCATAGGATACAACATGCGATCTCGACTTCTACGTATTGAGGTCGATCTGAACAGTAACCACTACATCAGGGAGATTTTAGAGCCCAAGGTACTGCCCCTCCTTCAGGCGACTCCACATGCCACATTTCAGCAGGGCAATGCCCGGCTGTATGTGGCGAGGAATGTGCAAGCCTTCTTCAATGAACGACGGGCATCGCTGTTACCCTGGCCTGCACGTTCGCCTGACATGTTGCCCATCGAACATGTCTGGGATATGGTTGGTCGGCGACTTCTTCGTCGTGGTCCTCCAGCAACTACTGTAGATGCTTTGTGAACTCTTATACAAACTGCATTGGGGGAGATTCCCCATGAACATATCCAGGTCCTCTTTGATTCCACGCCACGTCGTTTAGGGGCTCTGATTGCAGCACGTTGGGGCTTCACACCATACTGAATTCCTAAGGACCGAGATCATGTAGAGTTCTGTAATTCTTATCAGTTGTGTATTGGTATGTACCTAATGTGTGGTATAAAGTTCATTTCATTCACATGCATCAGTCTTGTTGTTGCATTTTTTCACAAACTTGAGTGTGTATATAAAATAAAAACTGTTCGAAGCAAGTAGCTTTGTTGATGAGACTCGCATAAAACATAAAGCTCATTTCAAAAATTACTTTCCCATAAAAATAATCAAAATTTTATGCACCGTCTAAGTTAGGGTCGCAATGGCTGAGCGGTTAGACTGCTTGCCTCTCACCAAGATGAGCAGGGTTCAATCACCGGCCGGGCCACACCCGGATTTTTACAAGTGGCAATCGTGCCGTACGATGCCGCTGGTAATGGGTTTTCTCGGTGATCTCCCGTTTTCTCTGCTCTTGCATTCCAGTGCTGCTCCATTTTCATCTATTTTCACCTTCGTAGGCTCTCAAGACATCGTTAAGAGCCGCCCAAATCTCTCAACAACAACAACCCGAAATGATGAAATAAGGCAACCGTTTTCAGATATATAACATCTGACTGAATATTTTAACTGACCGCCATTTTCAACGCTATCGTGTGTTTTTTTTACGAACCATAGTCTGCATGATGTGCTACGTTAACATTTTGAGGACTGGCTCAAGTGTATCTACTTAGGTTCCTAATTTAGGAATATTTACCTGACATTGAGAATAAAACAAACACACATATATTTTCATTTTTTTTTTCATTTTTTTTTAAATCTGTTTTAAACGAACATTTTATCACATAATCAATAACTTTGGTGACTAAAAATATTTATTTAATAATTGCTTAAGCGGTGATAGTAGGTAAACCGTGTATCGTCCTATATATATAATACAATTTTACTGGGATACAGTGGACTAGGTAGTTAATTCGCTAATAGCTAACAAAAGTTCTACTTTACAATAAAGTTTCCTATGTGATGTGCACCATAATGATGATAGTAAGTTTGATTACCAAGACCAATTTATCTGGTGTTTCTCTTGTAGTAGAGGTCGCGATGGTATAGTGGTTAGACTACTCGCCTCCCACCTAGGCGAACCAGGCTTGATTCCCGGCAGTGTCGCTTCCCGGATTTCCGCATGTGGGAATCGTGCTGAACGATGCCACTGACCAGCGGTTTTTCTCGGGTATCTCCCGTTTCCCCGCAATTACATTCCGGCGCTGTTCCATACTCACCTCGCTTCACTCTCGTCAGCTCTCAAGACCTCAATGTCAAGTGTCGCCCAAATATCTCCACTCTGTTGTCGTGGATATAGACTAGATGTCCTGGATGTATTTAAATGTGTGCAGATGCAAAGTTTGGAACTATTCCTATATCTAAATTACTACACTGTCTTCTGAAGACTACAGTTTAATGAATTTAATATGGTCATTACTTAACATCAGTGTACCAAGTTTGAGTAACATTAGCCAAATTGTTTGAGAAGTACCGCATATAACATTGGTAGAATAGTAAAATGGCCATATTGAAAAATAAGTGGGATGTCATTAAAAATTCCAGAAATTACCACGTCTTCGATAGCACTTCTAGCAATGCGAATTTCGTGTAAATCAGTGATATATGTATTGAAGTAAAAATATTAATAAATTTTCATCTCTATAATTCAGAATACCCTTAGGCATTATTTTAATGAGTAATTTCAATTCTTTTAGTTATTTATACCAGCTCGAAACATTTTTAAAACCAGTTTAAAGAATATGACTTACGGAACTTAGCACCAAAAGGCTACAGAATTTGAAAATGAAAGTGAAAGTCATGTTATAATTTAATTCGATTCTCTGTGTCTTTCGGAGCACTATCTGTGAAAGGCATAATTATAATTGAAGTTTAATATTTGCGTAATAAATATATGCCCTCATTTTAAGGCAGCGCTTCTTCCAAAACTGTGGATAAATGAGTTTTAAATCCAGTCTAGAAAAAATTCCTCTAAATTATAATAATTGCATGTTATTGAACAGTTATTTATTCCAAAATATGTTAATTATGCATTTCCATGTATATTCCATAGGTTAAACCAATAATCAGCCTCGGAAATAAATTGAACTTTTCAATTGCCTAGATAGACTAGAAAATATAATCAATAGAAAAGAATCTACACAACACGGGAAGAAAATACCACCAAACAACCAACCATAAAAACATGATCTGAAAAAAAAACAAATATATATAAGATGAAAAATTTAGATGCTAGTAGTCCAGTTGTCAACAAGGTACAACAAAAAAAAATGGTGAAATAAATATCAAATAAAAACAAGGCCATAAATGATTATATCAGAGGAAAAAAAGTACCCTTTGCCATCAAACCAAGGTGTTTTAATACTGGTTGAGTGGTTCTTTGAAAATGTTGGTCTCTTAAANACAAATATATATAAGATGAAAAATTTAGATGCTAGTAGTCCAGTTGTCAACAAGGTACAACAAAAAAAAATGGTGAAATAAATATCAAATAAAAACAAGGCCATAAATGATTATATCAGAGGGGAAAAAGTACCCTTTGCCATCAAACCAAGGTGTTTTAATACTGGTTGAGTGGTTCTTTGAAAATGTTGGTCTCTTAAATATTTTTTTTCTATTCGCTGTATTCAAGTAANAATATTTTTTTTCTATTCGCTGTATTCAAGTAAGTGTCTGATTTTATTAAAATTATTTAAGAACACACAGCACGCCATAGTTTTACTAGTTGGCAAAATTTGTTACGAATTTATTGAAAATCTCCGTCAAGTCTCACTGCCCGATTAAGAAATATACTGTCGCTGAATAATAATGTATATGTACATATACGTGTGTTAATATATACGTGTATACTTATTTATATTCGCTATAGTTCAAAATCTGTTAATTCGCATTTAAGTGTTAACTGCCTACAAAGTCTGGTTCTGGTTTTTTGAAAATTTATGGCACAACTATTTCGAAAATAAGCTTTCGATATTTTTGAAAACTAAGGAAGTCGAGTTTCCTTGGTAGAAACTATGACCATTTAGAGTTTGACGAATTATGGTGTTAGCGTTTAAGAGATATTTAACATACATTCACCCATACAAAGTGGTAAATGGTCTCCATAACTTAAATATTCAAACTAAAAAAGTCAAATGACTTTGTTACTGTTACCAATGGCAGAACGTGTGAACATGAAGGTATTCAATATTGCTGTAAAGTATAACATGTAAATACCGAATGTCCATTTCAGATGCTAAGATATCATAACTGCTCTGTATAGTTACTTAACTTAGTAAGTAAAGTATGTTTATTAAAAGTGCAGGCTGCATATCTCGCCTAAATATAATTTTTGATCATATCAGTTTTACTTTTATAGTGTTTTTTACATTACGTAGGAATAATGGCAAATAGTTTTTCTGCATGTTTAGGTTTTTGTTTATTTAGGTGGAAATCNGTTTTTTACATTACGTAGGAATAATGGCAAATAGTTTTTCTGCATGTTTAGGTTTTTGTTTATTTAGGTGGAAATCTCTAGGTTAATTAAAAAAATATCGAAGTTGAAACCGTGTCATCAATAGCAAAATAAGGTAACCTACAATATGTATTTTGTTTATTTTTAACATTAAACATTCCGAAGGAAAGCATTAAACAGTACCAAATAGGTTAATGTTCAGTAACAGAAATACAGGATGAGTATAAAAGAATACCACAACTCTATAATATCAAAACCAAACAACCTACAAACTTGACTGATCAATCAAATGAACCGCGGAACCGTGCATTCATAAATGTTAAATGTGACGCATCCAAACCGTAGCACCGGACATGCTGACAAGAGTGTGGAACGAGTTTGATTATCGCGTAGATGTCGTTTGGGCCGCTCGTGGTGGTTACATTGAACATTTATGAATGTATGGTAAACAAACTTCACAGTTCCACGGTTCATTTGATTGTCAACCAAGGTTGTAGGTTGTTTGGTTTTGATATTATAGAATTTCAAATTTGGGGTATGTTTTTATACTCATTCTGTATTACTGTACCTACATCAACGAAATGTTTTTAAACGAAGATGGATCTTCTCAACTGTGGACTCATTCCCTAAGTAGTGTCTTATAAACAATTTTTCAGTTTATTTTGTTGTGTTGATACTGTAACTAGTTTCTTTTCAACCTATTGGCCTGCGAATGGAAAATTTTATTTTAATAGAAATCATTACGCGCCTTTTAAAATACTTCATATTTTTAATATTATGTTATTATTATGTCTTTATTGGTAGCGAATATAAGACTTTCGCCTTCTGTTACACTTAACCACATAGCCTACATCAACGTGAAACAACATGGGACTATGCAACTAGGTTATCTATCCTAAAAACACATAAACATACAATAAAAATTGTATAAAAATTAAACTACAAACCATTAAAAATAAGTGTAAACGAAATGTAGTTTTTCCTTTTGGTACACATGTGCACAGAAATAATTGAAATTAGATCCATAGCAATAAACATTAATTTTACAACATGTATAAGAGAAATTTTAATGTGTGAGATATGAAAATATTTACGCCCTTTAGCGTGATACTCTAAGAAACATGTCGAAAAACCTTCCAGTTTACTTAAGTTACTAGTGAGCTGCTGATTTCAAGAAAGATTGTACTTATCTCTCAGGCACACTCAAGTGCTTTCATTTTACGACGATAATGATATCTTAAGTAAAATAAATATTGTAGCAAACTTAATTGACAATTTTGTCTCAACAATTGCTTTATCTATTTTTTATTGTTATCTTAATGGATATATTCAGCAATCAGTTTACAGTAAATTAAAATTTGTTTGCTGACAAAAAAGAATACAGCGGAAAATCACCTCATTAAAAATGTCAGAGTGGTTATAAAAATTTCCTACGAAAGAACGTGTTCTCGGAAACTTCTCTGTGAACTGACAAATTGCTTTCGTAAGAAGCCTGTCTAAGAGAACTGTTTTAATTTTTTCATGGAGATTTCGCTNGTTTTTTACATTACGTAGGAATAATGGCAAATAGTTTTTCTGCATGTTTAGGTTTTTGTTTATTTAGGTGGAAATGTCTAGGTTAATTAAAAAAATATCGAAGTTGAAACCGTGTCATCAATAGCAAAATAAAATAACCTACAATATGTATTTTGTTTATTTTTAACATTAAACATCCCGAAGGAAAGCATTAAACAGTACCAAATAGGTTAATGTTCAGTAACATATATACAGGATGAGTATAAAAGAATACCACAACTCTGTAATATCAAAACCAAACAACCTACAAACTTGCCTGATCAATCAAATGAACCGTGGAACCGTGAATTTTGTTTACCATGCATTTATAAATGTAAAATGTGACGCCATCCAAACCGTAACACCGGACATGCTGACAAGAGTGTGTAACGAGTTTGATTGTCGCGTAGATGTCGTTCGGACCGCTCATGGTGGTCACATTGAACATTTACGAATGTATGGTAAACAAACTTCACTGTTCCACGGTTCATTTGATTGTCAACCAAGGTTGTAGGTTGTTTGGTTTTGATATTATAGACTTTCAAAGTTGGGGTATTCTTTTATAATCATTATGTATTCTGTATTACTGTACCTACATCAACGAAATGTTTTTAAACGAAGATGGATCTTCTCAACTGTGGACTCATTCCCTAAGTAGTGTCTTATAAACAATTTTTCAGTTTATTTTGTTGTGTTGATACTGTAACTAGTTTCTTTTCAACCTATTGGCCTGCGAATGGAAAATTTTATTTTAATAGAAATCATTACGCGCCTTTTAAAATACTTCATATTATTAATATTATGTTATTATTATGTCTTTATTGGTAGTGAATATAAGACTTTCGCCTTCTGTTACACTTAACCACATAGCCTACATCAACGTGAAACAACATGGGACTATGCAACTAGGTTATCTATCCTAAATACACATAAACATACAATAAAAATTGTATAAAAAGTTACACTACAAACCATTAAAAATAAGTGTAAACGAAATGTAGTTTTTCCTTTTGGTACACATGTGCACAGAAATAATTGAAATTAGAGCCATAGCAATAAACATTAATTTTACAACATGTATAAGAGAAATGTTAATGTGTGAGATATGAAAATATTTACGCCCTTTAGCATGATACTCTAAGAAACATGTCGAAAAAGCCTTCCAGTATACCTAAGTTACTAGTGAGCTGCTGATTACAAGAAATATTATACTTATCTCTCGGGCACAATCAAGTGCTTTCATTTTACGACGATAATAATAACTTACGTAAAATAAATATTAGAGCAAACTTAATTGTCAATTTTGCCTCAACAATTGCTTTATACATTTTTTTATTGTTATCTTAATGGATGTATTCACCAATCAGTTTACAGTTAATTAAAATTTGTTTGCTGACAAAAAAGAATACAGCGGAAAATCACCTCATTAAAAATGTCACAGTGGTTATATAAATTTCCTACGAAAGAACGTGTTCTCTGAAACTTGTCTGTGAACTGACAAATTGCTTTCGTAAGAAGCCTGTCTAAGAGAACTGTTTTAATTTTTTCATGGAGATTTCGCTNTCTGTGAACTGACAAATTGCTTTCGTAAGAAGCCTGTCTAAGAGAACTGTTTTAATTTTTTCATGGAGATTTCGCTTGGTTGCAATTATGACGATCTTGGCGAAGGCGATGGACTTGGCAAGTTTCGTCCGTTGTAAGAACGCTACAAAATTTTCTGAGTGCGCTGATAGTTATGAAAATCACTGTATTGACGAAACAAAGGTAGCACATTTGGGAAGCGTCGATAAAAGCAATTCCTAGGATGGAAATCCTGTTCCGAACCACAGTTGTTTCAAGCCACATTATGGTGAATTGAACATACGGTAGTAGCTAGTCTTCCTGAGAGTGTGTCCGCATCACATGACAGGTGTCGTAACGACAGAGCGAATGAGAGCATCAACTTATTCGGAACTCCAGTCCGTGGTAGAAAATGATAGTTCATTCCCTAATGTTGTTGAATATGTGTCTTGGCAGCTTAAACTGTGATAATTCCGATAATTCATAGTTCAGCAAAACACTAGAAAATTTAATCATTAAAAAAATCAGTATTTACTCAATTTAAAATGTAGGCAATTAAAGAATTAAAATCAAGACTGAGACGTATTAAAAATACACTTTACTCCTTTCTACCCTTTTAGGGGTTAATCTCAAAAATCTTAAATTAATTTTCAGGCATTTATAAAGTCATCCTTTAAGAACAAAGAGTATAACGTTATCTTAAGGGGTTAATAAGCTATTGAAGAATCCTCGAAAACAAATTTAACCCCTTTCCCCCTTATATTTTGAATTATTAAAAAAATATTTAATTAATTTTTTGGGCATTTGTAAAAAAAACCTTTTGAAGCAAAGATAATACCGCTGCATAATGTTATCAATGCGATATTGAAGAGTCCTCGAAAACACATTTCACACCTTTACGCACAATTAAAAGTTAAATTTCAGAAATTCTAAAATTATCTTTTAGTCATTTGTATAAGTAATCTTTTGAAGCAAAGTGAATAACGATATATTATCACGTTAATGCGCTAGTGAGGAGTTCTCGAAAACAAATTTTACTCTTTTTCATCCTCTTAGGGGTGGAATTTAAAAAATCCTGACGTTAATTTTATGTTTTTATATAGGCTACCTATTGGAGCAAATATCATAATGATATCTTATCAGCTTAATAAGCTATCGGGAAATTCTATTTTCCCATTTTCAGCCTCTTAGAGGATGAATAACAAAAATCCCAACATTATTTGTTAGGCACTTATAAAACCAACTTCCTAAAGCAAATGTGATAACGATATGTTTCGGGGTTAATTAGCTATTGCGTAGCCCTCTAAAACACATATTACCCCTTTTCAACCTCTTCAGGGTTGAATTACGTAAAATATTTTTTTTCAATGGATGCCTGCAACCTAAGAGGAAGCCATCACTAATAAATGTTCATGCTTTTGCGTCCCGCGGTTTTTGCTATGCGATGATGAATGAGTTAGTAAGTCAGTCAGAAACTTAATTTTTTTTTACATAGAGACGACCGTATCTGATATGTTCACAATTTTTTTTGTTATGTCAACTGCAACAAGTTAATTATTTTTAGTGATAATCAATCATATTTATTGTTTAATTCTAGGAAAACATTGAATTGTGAAAGTCATATCAATTATTAGATTATAACGTTGCATCCAAAAATGTTGATAGTTTTATATCCGTATTCATTTTTATAGTGACATACGGGCATATTTCAACATGTAATTTTCTTGATGGCATATATTTGGTCTGAAAAATTGACGTGCTTATTTGTTGGTTGTCTTTTGCTCATTGTTTCATGTAACTGAGAAACTTTCTCGTTCACTTTTGGAAATGGTGCCAGTGAAAAGTTACAATTTATTGATTCGAGAAAGCGATTTAAACTGATAACACTGCACATTTGATCCTTTTAATATAATTTTGGCAACATGATCAAAATACTTGAAACTCGTTTTCTTGTTGGGGACATGATTTTTAGTCGATTTGTTTTTTACAGACCACAAATTAATTACTGGTCTTCAGAATAAGATATTTACGAGTGTAGTTTGAAAAATAAACGAGGATTGTTCTAACAGAACTTGAAATATACTGCGTAAGGGTGCAAGAATTTGTGCTATTTGGTAGAAGTCAACACTGCAAGTAGTTTCAAAACCGGCGAAGAAAAGTGTTTTTCGTCAAGCATAGCACATATACTCAGTTTAAATTCTTGTAAGTAACCGGTTTAAATAAAACTGAGTGGATCGGAGACTCGCGATTGAAATTACCTGAACATACGCGAACTGGATTGAAACAGAGTGGAATTAAATAATACAGTCCATACTGCCAATTAAAGTGAATCGGGAGCGGTGGCCATTTTGAACTGTTACTGTTAATGCCATGCGAGTATTTAAGAGGCTTTGTGTACTTTTAAATAACAGAAACATTTGATAAGATGAATTATTTTCATGCAAGATAAACTTATTTTATCACATAGTTGAGTTATTTTGAGTAAACTAATACTTAGTGCATCGCGAGTAATTTTTCGTGTGGTTTCATGTATCACGAAATGTAATTTTATCTCACTTAAACTTTAACTATCTACTTACTTGTTTGTATTTTAGTCTACGTTTGAAATTTTGCCGTAAATAAAGTAAATAATCCCACTTTCAATTTAAGTCGAGTCTCGTCCAATTGTGATTTTGGATAAAAATTTAACTTTATACATGGTAAATTAATAAATGTATCAAAATTTATCACATATTAATGGCACTTTCTTTAAAGAGGAACACAGCTCTTTCCATTTCGTTCCAGATGGTAGATAATAATGAAAACTAGAATTAATTTGTTTTGTTGCATGCTACAAGGACATGTTTTATAAATTATGTACCATTGTAAGTTATTTATGTTATCCTGACACATGCCAACTTTTTTGCATACCAACAACTTTATGGTAATTAAGCACTGTATTTTGCACGTAAATATATTTGCATGCATGCAAGTGTGGCCGTGTTATTGGGTATTTCTCAAATGCCAACGTTTCCCCTTTATTCAGTTTACTGATATATAACTGTGCAGTATTCATACAACGCAGCCTTTTCATGGAATAAGAAACTGTAATTAAGTGCTATTTAAAAATTATATTTTACGAAACAGTGGAAGGAAATCTGAATAAAATTTTTAATTTTTTAATTAACCTGGATGATTTTTCAACTGAAGACTTCAAAGTTCGAATTATTTTGTTTTATCGATACTGTTACATTATAAAATGTTACGCATAAAAGACGACAATGGGCTTTCCTGGTTTGTTCCTTTTGGTGTCGAATTTTAGTTTTGAAATGGTTATACTCGAAAATAGATGCTCAACATGCAGAGAAATATTTTGTTTGAAGATGGGAAGGGTAATGGTGTTCCTTATTGAAACTTCCGCAGGGTAACCATTAAGTATCATAACCCCACAATAAAGAAACGTTTTATTTGAAATTTTAATCTGAGACGTGAAAAAAAAATCGATTTTCGTAAATCGAATCGATAACACACCTTGCAGATCGCCTACCACATCTCCATACACTTGCAACGTATTGTTGTTAGTTGTTGTAAGGCAGCCGAGTGTGTGATATCATGCTATAGCGGTGAAGGATGCAGCTGTGCTGTGCAAGAATCAGCACTGATGAGCCCTTTAAAAAAATACAACACTACAATGAAACGTGCGACGTTCATAAAACAGCATTTCTTTCCCAAACTACTGTTACATATACATAATTCTGAAGGGCAGTTTTGTTTATAACGACCCAGCATATAACACGTGGAAAGGACTGTCCCCGCGCCCTTTCTGTTCTGTGTATAATATATTTTTTTAATGGGTCATTTGATGGAAAATCAGGAAATCCCATCTCACCTTTGATTAACTTAAAATTTTCTTCATAAATTACGTTGGTTACTGTGTAAGCTGGCACGTCATTCGTTGTAGCCACAAACCTAAACCCAAACACGAAATCCGAAATATTTATAAAAGGTATTTGGGAAAATAAACAAGTCGTAGGTTTTTACATAATAATCTACATACGAACGCCGTAGGCCTAAAAAAAACTACATTATAAGTAGTTGAACAACTCGTTACAAAGTAATACTGCTAGTAAAGTTTCCGGGGAAAAAAAGGTTGGATGTTGAAGAAAAATTTCCTAATATGTTTATTCATCATATTGGGGAATTTTACTTCAACATCCAACTTTCCTTTTTTTTTTTTCGGAAACATAAGAAGCAGTGTTACTTTGTAACGAGTTGTTCAACTACTTATAATGTAGTTTTTTTAAGGCTGCAAAGTGTGAAAATAGAAGAATTGTATGTGCATGCGGTGGAAACCATCAGCGAATTGTCACCTCAGCAAACTGCACTTCATACTCCGATTTAATAAAAATTCAGTAACGCAGCTGTAAGCCAAAGTTGCTAGGTAATTTCACACTTTCCTTTGCTGCAGAGAAAGAGTAACATTAGTGAAGTAAGTCCAATAAATGTCAACGTAAATATTACCTATATAAAGAGATTCTGCATTAAGGACTCTGACAAATCCAAACTACTAACGAACGTGTGTATGAAATGCAGTTCGTAGGGTAGAACAAAAATATATATATTTTTAGGCGGGACAGTATATCTAGCGTTATAAAAACACTCTAAATTTTTTTTTTACTGTAAAATACATGCCCGTTAGTCTTTAAACTAACGGACGGTGCAAATGCAGACAAAATGAGAGTCACGTTTACATAAGCACCTTTTAAATCAAATTAGGAAATTATATCTGCGCCTTAACAGCACATATTTTAACATAATCAATATTTGGTACCGCAACAGGTATGNATTATATCTGCGCCTTAACAGCACATATTTTAACATAATCAATATTTGGTACCGCAACAGGTATGTTGGCAGCGAAATTGGAAACAATTAATTATTATCTAAAGCCATATTTATGTACAAAGTTTAAATTAGAGGAGGCAGATGTAATCACTTTTGNGAAACAATTAATTATTATCTAAAGCCATATTTATGTACAAAGTTTAAATTAGAGGAGGCAGATGTAATCACTTTTGGTTTTTGTTTTTCACCCTAAGGTAATAAATAGCGTAAAAGGGAAATAATTATATGTCTGGATGTCAAAATGTAAAGGCTTGGGTACCGGTGAACAAGGGAACTGCAGTGTNTAAAAGGGAAATAATTATATGTCTGGATGTCAAAATGTAAAGGCTTGGGTACCGGTGAACAAGGGAACTGCAGTGTTGCTTCTTACTTGTGGTGGGATAATTCACTACGATCTGTAAATAAAAACTAAATCGCTGCTTTGAAATTAATTGTTAAACAGCTTCATTGAAATAAAGAGGGTCGATTTGGTGTTATATCGAGTCATAAAGTATGATACGTTGCTAATGTTGGTATAAATAGCCAGCTTATTACGCATTGGCTGTAGTTACGGGCAAGTTTTGAAATAATGTTAACACTCGGCAGTTAAAACAACACTGTGGAATACTCGAAATACTGTGACATTTTATTAGTTTCCGATTAATGCCGTTTAAATTTATTCTACAGATAAACAGGTCAGCACGCCATGTTGAACTCGAAAGATTATATTGCCAAGAGTTCCAAAAATGAATACATGGCAGCATGATAAAGAAGTATTCCCTACTTTTGTATTTTACTTAGTATGCATGTGTTATAGACAAAAAAAGGTTCTAATATTGAAGTGATGTTTTCTGTACGTATAAGTTGCCATGAACAAAGTTAATTTGTCGGCATGAACAAAGACCTCTCTAATGACTTATTCAAGATATGCTTCAAAAAGAATAACTGTTGTGAATACACTGCAAATTATTCATCAGTCTGTTTTCAGAACAGAGAATATGAATTATTTATGACAACTTTTATTTACACAGTGTTCTTGTTTGAACTTCTGTGGGTTGTTCTTAAAGACTACTGAACTAACCAATTTAAAAGCAGCACAGTTCAGTCTGTACGCCTTAGCTTATGACAGAAAAAGTTACGCTCTAGTAGTTCAGTTCATACGACTGAAAGAAATGCGTTATGTAGATAAGACGTATTATATAAAAAAATAATTTAAATTTTTAAAAAAATATTCATTATGTACTTTCTTTATTTAAAATATATTGTCATAAAAGATACATTGCCTTCAAAATGTTCCTTGTGACTCTCAATATTAATAAATAGCACTATTTAATGTGCAAACATATTAATATTTTCTAAGTACTCGAAAATTATTTTGCACTTAGCGTGGCATATATGCCCAAACTCGTGCAATTCCGAATATTTCCATATCTGTAAAATTATTTGGATTGTAATAATTAATTTCGTCGCTTTCACAAACCTTACTAGTCAATAAAATGAAGTGCATGAACAAACAAAAATCAAACTTTAAGATATTTTGACATTTCTACTGAATGANTTACTAGTCAATAAAATGAAGTGCATGAACAAACAAAAATCAAACTTTAAGATATTTTGACATTTCTACTGAATGACAAAATCTAAAAATGGTGGTTATATGTTTTATATTATGCGATATTTGATGCGAATTTTTTTGTAAGTGTTCATTGGTCGTAACATGCTTTGGCCTGTCAGCCGGCATTGGAAGAACTTGTAGCGAGGAAGGGGTGACACATCGGTCATGTGGGTGTGAGTAGAGGACGCATGTGTGTNTACTAGTCAATAAAATGAAGTGCATGAACAAACAAAAATCAAACTTTAAGATATTTTGACATTTCTACTGAATGATAAAATCTAAAAATGGTGGTTATGTGTTCTATATTATGCGATATTTGATGCGAATTATTTTGTAAGTGTCCATTGGTCGTAACATGCTTTGGCCTGTCAGCCGGCATTGGAAGAACTTGTAGCGAGGAAGGGGTGACACATTGGTCATGTGGGTGCGAGTAGAGGACGCATGTGTGTTCTGCCGCAGTCGCCGCTGGGCGAGAGGGGNACCACATGTGCGGCGCGGAGGTGGAGTTCTCTGTGCTCGTCGTGTACGAGAACCGCTTCACCTGCCGTCAGAATTTAACAACTATTAGAGACAGTTATTCCATCCCACACGATGTTTGTCATCTACCATAACTAGCTAATGGAAGTTTCAGCATTAGTTATAGTCACATTTTGTATTTTATATTGCACATGTAAGAACAGAAAAGTTAAATACTGCAGGACATTATTACAGTGGGCTCGGAACAATTTCGCTACAGATTCAGTTTTCACACATTGAGCTTTGCAACAATAAGGGAGGAATAATTTCTGGCGCAGTATTCTCGCCAAAGGAGCACAATTTTATAGCATATATGGCTGTCTGGACCAATAATTAGTACTTGTGGATTACATACTGTAGTTTATCGTCTTCTACATATCAATTTTTTATGCAAGCATCATTGTAACATGAAATTAATTGTGCTTTACATAATAGATAAAAAAAACTGCCAGTTTCACATGGCAAACATATATTTATGAAAAACATGTAGGAACTAGAATAGATAGTAGAAGATTCTTAATTAAGCCAATATCTAGAATTTTTGTTTTCAAAAATTTGCAGAAAAGTTTTTATAAATGATCAAAACGTTGCTATAGACTACACAAAAAGTATGAATGCTGAACAGACAAGCTCCCATTTCGAAGATTCTTTTCAATTCTAACTATGCCTACTTCTTTCGTTTTACATTCCGAAAAATGTGCCTGCGGACAGTGAAGTTAACCACATAACATCCTATAGCAAACGGAAATTAGTGTAGTCGAAGTGTCTTTGTTGACAGCAGATATTCTATAAAGATAGGTCAATAAACATGTCTTATGAGACATTTTTATGAAGATGCCGAGAATGTGACTTTATCAGCAAAGATTTTTGGATTAAATCTCTAGTAAAACACAAGTGAAATAGATTAATTCATCTCAGTTAGAATAAGACAGCTGTATAGCTTTCAGACAATATACCAGCCACGACATATTTGTCAGGCACCACAAGTAAATGTGTAAATGGGTGAATGATGGATATGATTTATGCCTGGAAAGAAAATTCTACAAATCCAATGTGATATTTTATGAACATCTAAACATTGTTGCTAGAAATGTTTGTATGTATCTTCATGTGACCGAGTCACAGGCGCAAAATCTTATGGAAAAAATTTTTCATCATAGTCTTCCTACACACACACACACACACACACATAAGCACTCGCAGAATGCATATGTAAGTGTATTAAAATGTCCATGTACCCATAAAACTCTCGCAATCACAAAACAATTCACGCATTAATTGTTTTGTAATGATAGTCAAATAAGATGTTTGATAAGAATGCAAAATCTACGTCAAAAAATACATGTGAATCATGCCATACAAAGAGTAACTGAAGTTATTATATGCAGAACTAGAGCCTGCAGACATTCCTATAATCTACGGCAGAATACGCCATACAACCTATGAGGTCAGTTGCTACTTCATAAACAGAATTGAAACTAGCAAGAATTACGCCATACTAGATGTGGAAAGCAAAATATAGCCCGATAATTTTAAGCACATTCCATTGCAAAAAAATAGACTACCATTTTTTTTGGTAAACATGCTAGCTAATTATTGGTTGATGCGAAGTGTCTTATGGCATTTGCAATCTCTGCATAGCTGTGGAAATACATTAGCAAAGTCATGTTCTACATCACTTCTCACAGACAAGTTTCTGCCTAAAATTAAGAATGTATTTATTCCAAATATTTGTGTACAACATAGGCGGGAAACAATCAATGTTCAAGCCCATCCAAAAATAACACTGAGTTTAGGTATATTCCAGCAGCTTGTACCTCTGTCACACAACTGACAATTTGTTCCCATATCCTTGTTTGATATTCAAGTTACACGACAATACCAAGAGAACCAATAGGATCAACGTTTTCATACAACATGCGTTGCCTTGATTAACGAAACCTAAAATTTTGCCTTGCTTGGTGATTTATGCTAGTTCGTAATTCTATCCAATAAGAAAAATAATCACAAAGTTTGTATAGTGCCGACCAAGTACGATGGTTTCAGCGAAATAAAGAGGTAAAACTATATTATCTTGCCACAGAAAAATAATTGGAAAAATGAATTTCTATAGCTGGTCAGTAGAAGAGTAAAAGTTTCGTTATTCATCATATTTTGTTCAGACCACCATGTATTATGTAACGATGTATTTACTGACCATCGACTTGCTGTGACAAAAAAATGGTGTTAGTTTCTTTTTGTGCCTCAAATGCATGCTAATTTCAATAGTTTTATTGGTAAGTAAATATCAGGACATTTTTAAAAATAAGAGTGGTTGATGGAAATGTTAAATATTTCAATTTAATCATACTTTAATTTGACAGAATCTCATCAAATAACTCAATTTCGGGCTTCGTGGCATGATGTGATGGAAATTGAAGTTTAAAATAGACATCATAATTTGTTCTACCCGTATGCTTCTGCAAGGCCATCCCATGGCTTTACAACACGATGCAATTAAGATGAACAGCTGTCATGATAAAGAGATCGACAAGCTGACGGCTGGGAGGAGTCACAGGAACAGCAAGTTGATGGAGACAACCTTGCATCCAAGGTGATTGAACAAGATGATTCTATTATGATTTGTCATTGTCTTTCACAGTAAGTATGAGCAACCAGACCCTGTTAACCACTTAAAAAAAACAAAGAGCAATGCTTAGGATCGTATGTATATTCACCCAGGACTAAAGATGGGGTAGACCGATCTCGCTGGCTGCGCTCAACCAATCTACATGTCCCAACATTGAACTGCTTTTCTGCCAACACGACTAGCAAAAACGGTGTGGATTGAGCTTGAGTTTAGACCACTGTTTAGTTAAGTAGTGCTTTGAGATGCTTGTATACTTCCTCTAACCAATTTGGAATGCAGTTAGAATAAATTCAAATTGGTAAAGGATTTTATTCATATAAAAGTGCTTGTCTCTTGAAAATTAAGATATAAACAAACACGTTCCGTTCATCACTGTTGACCATGCGACTTTGATAGTCGTGTACCTTTCGGGTAGGTCAGTGTTGGGAATAAGCTGTCTATCTCATCTTTACTGTATGGATTCGCCAGTTAAGAGGAAATTTTGCTTCCCACTACAGCAGTAGATAGTCACGTTAACACCACGGTCAGAAATAACAACTGAAAGGCACTCACCATACAGGTGCGGTTCTCGCCCTGGCACTTGGTCACCAGGCTGGACGCATTGCCGGACAGCTCGATGCATGCATTCTCAATCTCCAAGGCATGGCACGTGTAGCAGGACAAGTCGTTGGCCTTCTCGGCAGCTGCGTACGTCTGGTGCACCTTAGCCAGAAGCTGACCTGCAAACACACCCCTCAGTATAAGTCACGCTCTCGCATCTCGCAGGGGCCGCGGTGGTGTAGGGGTTAGACTACTGTCCTCCCACNTGACCTGCAAACACACCCCTCAGTATAAGTCACGCTCTCGCATCTCACAGGGGCCGCGGTGGTGTAGGGGTTAGACTACTGTCCTCCCACCAAGCCGAACAGGATTTTATTCCCAGCGGGGTCGCACACGGATTATCACATTTGGGGATCGTGCTGGACGATGCCTCCTGGTCAGTGGGTTTTATCGGGGACCTCCAGTCCCCCCCCCCTTGCATTCCAGCGCTGCTCCATTTCCTCCTCGCTTCACCCTCATCGGCTCTCAAGACCTCGATGTTAAAAGCCTCCTTAATATCTTCACTCACCTCACTTACTCCTGCATCTTACCCTTCTCTGAACAATTTTGGAAACCACTCTTAGTTTCTTCTTTCAACACACTGCCGAGTGGCAACAGCAAGGGGGGCTCTGGTCTTCCAGCTGATAGATGCAAAGTTTTAAAATATTTGATCAACTGTCTTATGGGCACTCAGATTTCCACTGGAAAGGTAAGTTTAAATGATGGTAGGTTTTCCACCATCTGATGAGTTAAAGGGTAAGTTTAACTTTATATTTCGAGCTCACATGGGCTAAGAATGGACGAGTCCGTATTTAAAGGAAGTATTCTTCGGTAACCGAAGCCACACCATGTAAGACAAATTATTATTATTTAAAAAAATATTTTTTTT
>NQII01002376.1:135072-151706 GCA_002778355.1 Clitarchus hookeri
CCCCCAATGAAGTTAAGACACTGCCTATCATTAGACGTTTGTTAATTACTTAAAGTACATGCACTCCAGTGTTTTTTTTAATGATTGGACCACAGATGTTTTGACACGCATTGCGCAACTCTTAAGCCAGTAACAAACCGGGAGAAATAATGTGACCATATCACGTGTGACCAAGTTGAAAGCTCTCACCATGACAGCACCCAATTAATAAACAGTTTTGGCCAAAGTAAGGTGTTATGATTCAGTACACGCGGACAAGTCCAGCGAATTGCATCGACGCGTCGGTAACCAGGCCAGGCGAAGAATCGAAAACACGTTATAGTTTTTAAAACATAGTACAGAAGCGCCAGTGGACCTCCTCTCTCGGCAGCATAGTATTTGGGACAATTATGCCATCAGAAGCTATTTAACACTTTGCNCTCTCGGCAGCATAGTATTTGGGACAATTATGCCATCAGAAGCTATTTAACACTTTGCAACACTTTGTCCGGGGTCTGTGTGTCTGTGGACCCACACCGAGCAGAAATCCTCAAGTTTCAGCTTGGCGTGCCGCTCGTCGCTTTTCAATGCAACATTCGGCCTATGGCGACGGTATCACTCAGGTTAGTCATATATTGGATTTGAGAAGGAATTCCCTCGCCAATAGCTTTTATGTATAGCTTCTTTGAATAATTCTATTAAATACCTATTGTTGCTTCATAATTAACTTCAGTTTACTTAACATAACTCTTCCCTCGTCTAGGTACAAAAGCATTAATCTTCCCCAGTCCTTAATATAAAAATCGAAAGCATAACGGTGTGAAAGAAAAGTCTACGCTGCTGGCAAATCAATTCGAAAAATTCACGTACCTCTACCCATCATTTCACCACATGTTAATATTCCCTATCATTCAGAGTTGCCCCAAATCAAAGGTTCTGCGGTACAGAATGGGCAGTAATGTGAGCATCATGACACCTCCTGGATGTATCTTGGGAGTTTGACCTGGGCGGCGTCTGTTTTATAACAGGTAGCTCCCCAATTGAATTTCCAGAGACATGGTCCACCCCATTCGTCCCACTATTAAACTGAAAATATTCCGATGGTTGAAACCAGTAGTATAACCCTAATAGCTTTGGTGTTAGTCAGCAATACTGTCCAAGACATCATGAATGTTTTCTCTTTAAAGTGTAACAATTATAATCTCCAATGACCAAATTACTGTAAATATTCTTTGGCAACTGGACACTTCGAAGATCGGTTAGTATCATCCTACTCTCAAATTTATGCGACCATCCACAAGGACGTGTAAAATTAGCATTTTCATGCCCTATTGACATCTAGCAAGATGGAGCAGTGGTCTGGACTCGCAATCGGAAGGACCTGGGTTTGATTCCTTGTTCGGCCATTCTGATTTCGGTTCAATGGTTTCCCGAAATCACTGCAGGCGTATACTGAAATGTTTCGTTACTACAGCCATGGTCGATTCCTTCTCCGTTCCTGCTTCCCTGAACAACACTTTCTCTTTCTTTCTCTCTCTTTCTCTTTTTCTCTCTTTCTTTTTCTATCTCTTTCTCTCTCTCTCTTTTTCTTGTTTTCTCTCTTTCTCTATCTCTTTTTCTCTCTTTATTTTTCTCTTTCCCTTTTTTTCTCTCTCTATTTTTCTCTCTCTCTCTTTTGCTCTGTCTCTCTCTCTCTCTTTATCTCTCTCTCTTTCTCTCTCTTTCTTTCTCTCTTTTTCTCTCGTTCTTTCTCTATCTCTCTATTTCTCTTTCTCTCTCTCTCTCTTTCTCTATATTTTTCTCTTATTCTCTCTCTTTCTCTCGCTCGCTGTCGACGAGATGTGAAGTCCTACCGAACCTATTGACTGGTATCCGTGATTAATATGATGTTAAGAACACGGATATACTATTATTAATCCACTTATTATTCTTATGTGCACGAAAGGAAAAATATAACTATATAAATGGCCAAAGTTTTAACAAAAGGCCAAGACAAAATACAAATTCTTGTGCTTGGCTAACGAAATTTCCCTAAAACTCCCTCGATCTCTGTTTGAACTTAAGAAATTTCAAACACCTGAAGTATTTTTCTTACATTTAAATTATTAAGTTTTAATTTAATGTTGAATGAGATAAATTAGTTACCATTGTGGCAGAGTATAACTTGAAAATTGTCAATGTTGACAAGTCTGCTGGCAACTTGAATGTTGTTGCGTAACGAACAAACTACAGAGTTGAACAAATGGGGCTGATCACGAGCGTTACATTAAATGACCAAATGGGATGTTAAGTTTCAATTGACATATATNAGTTGAACAAATGGGGCTGATCACGAGCGTTACATTAAATGACCAAATGGGATGTTAAGTTTCAATTGACATATATTCGTATGTTTCAGACAAATGAAACAAATTTAGGGTTTTATATGAGTGGAAAATAGTGACAAACATTATCTATCTTTGTTGGAATCGGTTGATTGACTTTTGTTCGTACACGTTTTGTGCTATCACATTAAAAATTAGTTACCTGTAGGAAACATCATTGCACTTATGAAATAGTGGTTTTAATTAAATTGTATTTTCTTTTAGTTTGATCTTCTCTTATTACTAGTATGATGCATGCAGCAAGATATTTTCGCGATGGGATAACTTTAATGGACACTTGAAAGTTATAAACGCAGTTTGCAATAACGTCCTATGTCGTAATTAAACAAGAAATATATTTGTAGAAAAAAAAATTAAAGCATTAAAAAAATGCAAAAGGCATTCACAAACTCGTTACTTGACCTTTATAAAAAAATGTTTTTCTAAATGTGAAATTTACTCTTTTATAGTCTGGCATTATCTATGAACATAAAGTATATAAATTTTGCATGCAAGAGATGAAAATTCTGTGATTGTTATAACTTTATAATCCTGATTTCAACATCCTGAAAATTGCCTACTCTAATTTGCAATGCGCTTAAAAAGAAAACAATAATATTGACACTATTGACATTCGACCACGCTGAATATTAAATAAAGGTCCGCTTGCCGGGTCACACGATAACGGCGCAGTGTTCTTGCGAAGTAACCAAGAGTTCTTACGCAAAAAGCGTNAGGTCCGCTTGCCGGGTCACACGATAACGGCGCAGTGTTCTTGCGAAGTAACCAAGAGTTCTTACGCAAAAAGCGCGACGACAATGTGAAAGTGGTTGCATTCCTACAGGGGCAAGAGTCCTGCAAGTTAATTTCCCACTACTCGCATACCATGCTATTAAACGCGCCGGTTAATTTTCGTCGTAGCATAAATATGACACCCATTGCAGTGTTAGGGGCTCACCTGCCTGCATCGTGTTTCTATTTTTTTTTTTTTAGCGAGAAGCGCGGGAGCTNAGGTCCGCTTGCCGGGTCACACGATAACGGCGCAGTGTTCTTGCGAAGTAACCAAGAGTTCTTACGCAAAAAGCGTGACGACAATGTGAAAGTGGTTGCATTCATACAGGGGCAAGAGTCCTGCAAGTTAATTTCCCACTACTTGCATACCATGCTATTAAACGCGCCGGTTAATTTTCGTCGTAGCATGAATATGACGCCCATTGCAGTGTTAGGGGCTCACCTGCCTGCATCGTGTTTCTATTTTTTTTTTTTTAGCGAGAAGCGCGGGAGCTATAAGGGCTACACTGGCACGCGCTACAAGAGCGTCATCACCGCTACGCGCAGGGCTCTGAACTGGCGCGCGGTGTTCTCTAAGTGCTGCGTGTACCTATGGGATTTTCATCCGCGGCCCTATCATTTTATTGATGAAAAGTCTGTATCACCGTTCCATACAGGCTCCTATCGTTGTTTGGCTCGTGTCCGGCTGGTATGTTTTAAGATACGCCAGCCTGAAAAAAGCCGTTTTTAACTCTATTGGAGGGCTCCAAAATAACAGTTACAGTATGCTGGGTAACTTTGAAGTACTATTACTTCCTCGTCTGAGGTGTGATGTCTTTTCATTGGTAAATATATTGGGGGACACACTTAATAGTTTCGTTTAAAAAAAGAAACATGATTTCAAACACACTGCATCGCAGTTCAAGCGCCAGGCCTGCGGTAACCTTAACATTAGATCACACGTCACTATGACAGTTGCCCGATCCTGGTTGGTCGTGAGTTAGCACATCCGATTTGCATTCGGGCTGTAATTACTTAGATTGCTAACTAGAGTTTTACAAGTGATATTTTACCCATTATTTTTGCATCTCTATTCTACTCGCAGATCTCGGCGCGGTGTCTGCATCTATCTTGCCAATTCCGTAAATAGCAAAGTGCGCGGAGCTATTGGCTAGCACGTGGAACATCGAAAACAAATATGAAGAAGCCTTTCCTTATTGAGGATTTTGGACAGGGAGTTGGCTACCATTAAGGGTTATGGCGTACCATGACGTGTTTGATTGTTTCAAAAATATGTCGTGTATCACAAGCGTTTAACGATTGCTTAAACATAAAAATACCTTATTTTTGTTAGATTTAATTTCACTTATCAACTATCGATAAACGCTATTATTTCATTTATAATTAATGTGAATAAAAACTGGGAGAAAATATGTGTTGGTAAAGCCTAGTAAGAAGTACTTCTTATGCAAAATATTATCAAATTGAGTGCCCACAAATGGGGTCCTTTGTCCCTGTTGTGTAATTTTCTAGATCAAAGACTTGTTTGCATGAGGCGGAGGAATATCCTGAAATTAGAACTTAAGCAGGGCTTCAGAAAAGTTGGAAGCAACCGTGAATTGACTACGCATTTATTTCTGGAGGAGGCACTCTGTGAACGGGTATAGTTTAAGTTGAGTTCATGGGAATTTGTTGGCGCTTAAGAGCGACATGTTGAGGACAGCTGAGGGTTAAGTGACGTGAAGATAGATCAGTGGCGGAATGCCAGGGTGGGAAAATGAGAGAGCACTCCGAGGAAGTCTATTCGACCAACGGCAACTTCCGCTGCGTTTCCCACATGCGAAAGTTCGGGCGATCTCGTCGTGAATCGAACCCGGTTCATCGTGGTGGAGGGCGAGAATTCACACTATTACAGTTACGCGTTCACCTCTCCCCCCTCCTCCACCTGCTGGGGTAAAATGTGAGACAAGTAAAATAATTAAACTCTGATCATTAGTACTGATACGTCTGATAGATGACACTGTGAGAATCGAAACGTGTTAAACTGTTTTGTACTATAATGCGTAAATAAAAAAACGCCTATTTCTAGGGAAGGCTTTTCATTGCGAAATTTACTTCTGAAGACGACACGCACGCGTTCGTGGCGTATCCCGGGATTCCGACCCTGAACGTTGGTGTCAGAAAGTGCCTTAATTTCATCGGCCAGGGAATTCAGGCGTCATTGATTTAAACGATAGCTACTTTATAGACACGTTAACGTCTGGACATACATCCATACTTGCTGCCAACTTTGCCGTGTGTACATTGGAAAGTATTTGCATGAAAATAATTGCAGCTCGGGGAGACATATTTTATGAAGTTTTATTTTTGAAGTACCTAATCAAGTTATAGCTCGGGACCAGGACATTTTGTGAATTAATGCGAGTAAATCCTACAGTTCAAACACTTGATAGCTGAGTAGCTTCGTTTATTGTACCATACTTTATATTTAAAAAAAAACCGCGGAGAGCTTTTAGTCCATTATCGCGTGTATTTTGAAGGAACGCACTGATCGGAATTTCCCCAATTAAATTGACGGCAATTTAGGGGGGGGGAAGGGAAAAAAAGTCTGTATAAAACGTTGTATTAAAAGTGTAACGTTTCAGTGTGTGAAAAGCTCAATTTTTTCCCCCTGTTTTAAAAAATTTTTTAAAGTAAGAATTTGGATGCTAGTAACACATTTGCGTTCGTAAAAATTCAAAAGTTTCATTTCATTAACGCAAGAATAAAGTAAAGAAATCCTTTGCCATAATTTTTTTTTACTTATGGTGGAAGGATAAACGAAATGAGCAGAGAAGTATATCTTAAATAGGGCTTTTAAAAGTACTCGCNTATCTTAAATAGGGCTTTTAAAAGTACTCGCCTAACCAGAAAACTGTTTATATGCTTCGGACTGTACAATCTAGCCCAGCCATTGGTAAACTGTAATCCGTGGACCTCTTGGGGTCGTTGAGATTATAGTCAGTGGACGAGTGAAAATAATATATTTTATTTCCAATAGTAATGTTGTAATCATGCTGAGGCTGTGTAACCTTTCTTCTTAGTAATAATGCTGATTATGCCAAATTTTTGAAAAATTATGTTTGAGACTGTATCAATATGTATTGTGAAAAGTAAATAGGTTGTATTTGTGAAAATATTTTCTGAGCTCGTAACAAATGATTNACTGTATCAATATGTATTGTGAAAAGTAAATAGGTTGTATTTGTGAAAATATTTTCTGAGCTCGTAACAAATGATTGGTTGGGGGTCCAGCAAAATTAACGTAATATCAAAGAAGGGCATTGAAATCTCAAAGATGTATCCTAGTCTAACCTTCCATTCACTGAACTCGAGAAATTTGTAGTTTACTGGAATATGTCGTAGAGTACATAGCCCTTTCAGAACGATTTTAATTTACGGTTTCAGGTGTTGCAAACAAGAAATTCTATGATAAGTCTACGCAACACTTGTTTTGTTGTCTCAGTCAGNACTGTATCAATATGTATTGTGAAAAGTAAATAGGTTGTATTTGTGAAAATATTTTCTGAGCTCGTAACAAATGATCGGTTGGGGGTCCAGCAAAATTAACGTAATATCAAAGAAGGGCATTGAAATCTCAAAGATGTATCCTAGTCTAACCTTCCATTCACTGAACTCGAGAAATTGGTAGTTTACTGGAATACGCCGTAGAGTACATAGCCCTTTCAGACCAATTTTAATTTACGGTTTCAGGTGTTGCAAACAAGAAATTCTATGATAAGTCTACGCAACACTTGTTTTGTTGTCTCAGTCAGTGAGGTGTAGGCTATATTTCCGGCTACAGTTATATTAACCAGTTATGGCCTGGACCAGTAAGACTGTTTGCGAATAATTTACCCACAGGTAAGATCATTTGTCATTGAGCATCGCAGTGTGATGTACAGGCCAAAAATTACCTACACTTGCGTAATGAACACATCTGTGCACACTGGTGTGATCTTTGAATGAATAGTGCAATAGGGTCGAATGACTAGATATAGATTTTTGGACATTCGCCAATGCGATGCCGATGTCTGTGATAAAAAAACAAAACTGAACACGAAAAAAAAAAATTAACTTAAATAAGACAAGTAACCTATTGACAAGAAAATTAATATTTGTATCAACCCTGGAATATTCCAAGAGGGAATGGTTAAAAACCGGACAGAAACTAGATACGAAAAATATATGAATATACACATGACAAACGGATAACAAATAGAAAACCACACAGAATAGAAATCTGCTTGTAAAAAATAGGACAACACTGACAAAATATGTATGAACGCTAGAAATGCACTCAAAACACAGCAGTTTTACTAAACACGACAGTCTAGAATATATATATATATATGTGCAAGCCAGAAAATTCCACGAAGGAATCGAGTCAAATAAAACAGGACAGTAAGCTAAATGCGGAAAACTAATATACTATACGTGTATACGAAAAAGCTATATACGACCAACAGACAACACAACGAAGAAACTCGCACAAACACAGTCGTTTTTTTTTTCTTCCAAAACCGACTGAATGCGACGTTTCGGGAACTGCTATCTGTTCCAGTCTTTAGACGACGAGAGCACACTGGGTCTGGATGGGTTGAGAATACAGAGGTGAAACATCCGGTTATACCGCGACCTCCAGTCGCACGCGCCAGCAAAATGGCGCCGCTAACCAGCAACATGCTGGAACGCCATTGTACAATCGCAGCCCGGTCGCCTGCCCGCTCACCTCCCGCCCAGCCAATAGGGAAGCTTTCGCAGCACGCATTAGTCCAATCAGACACGAGGTCCGATCCCAGAGCCTCGAGCAGCCAACCAGAGAACGGGTGTGGTCACGTCAAAGGGACCGCCTCGACGTTTCGTCTCCGCGACGACGCGATCCTTGTGGCTCTCGTATGCCGCAGCGGACCCCACGACGACTTGACCCGGCGTGACCCTGCCATCGACAAAACACTTCGCCGGCCTCACTAAAATAGAGCATCGACCCGGTGCCTGGCACCTCGCTTCCCGCCACGTGGTTCGGAGGTGGGGAAACCCACCACAACCCCCCTCCCTCACTTCGACCGCAAACTTAACCAGGAAGGGTGGGCCCTTCGTGTGCGCGCCAGTAGACACTAGGTCCGCGCACGGGAAAGACGCTACGCTAGGCGACGTTTCATATACTACGGCGTGACCTTGAAAGTGGACTTTCCCTTAAAGATGCTGAGGATTTACCGCAGCGGCGGTGCCTGCCTGCCCAGGTGAGTCGCCAGTGTGTGGCCTGATCGCCAAGGTCACACAAGAAGTTCACGAACTTTCCACCTCTTAAGGGTGTTGGCCACGGCAACACTTATTTTATATTTGAACCATATACTGTTCAACTTGCAGACAATATTGGAAACTACNCCCCCGCCCCGTGGTTTCTGCAAAATGACTTGTCAAAGTCAAAATGTTACTGTTTTTGTAATGTACAAACACAATTAACCAAACTATTTGCAGAAAACTTAAAAAGGACAACTGAAATACCTTGTATTACTTTATTTTTAAGTATATGCAGCAAAAGTAATTTTACAAAAAATTAAGGGCAGCCACATATCAAAAACATGCAAGAGTTTCCTTAATTTTCAGCAATTTTTTTGAAATTGCAACAATATTTCCTTGGACAATTTTATAGCAGTCTTGAACTATCTCATTGCATCTTCTTTCAGTGTCAACATCTCATTTCTGAACGTAAATCAGTTTTCATTATTTGTAAATTTCTAAAACTGTAAAATTGTGATTTTCATGTGCAATTATGCGAAAACTGTGCGCTCAAAAAAATGTTCTTGCGAGGAAAGAGTGGTCACGGAAAATGTCCAAATGTTTAACAGTATGTGGTACAAATATAAAGTACCACATTTTTTCGTGGCGTAAGGCCTTAACCCTTTCTATGCACCAGACAGAAGTACGTATACGCGCGCTGCCGTCGCACAGGTGAAGAGGGAAGGAGGTTTTAACATCGTGATCTAGAGAGCCGATGAGGTTGAAGAGTGGTGAGAATGGAGCAGCGCCGGAATGCAAGGGGGGAACGGGAGATCCCCGAGAAAACCCGCTGGCCGGTGGCATCGACCAGCACGATTCTCACGTGCGCAAATCCTGGGGTCGACCCCGCCGGGAATCGAATCCGGTTCGCCTTGGTTGAGAGCATAGTGCTCTAGCCGCGGCGACAAAACCGCGGCCCCTTACACGTGGTCGAGCGACGTCCACAAGATCCTCGACGACGAAGTGACGTCACTTAAGAATACAGGCGTGAAACAGCTGCTTATGCCACCAACTCCTTGGGGCCACGGTGGTGTAGTGGTTAGACCAAATGTACCTTCCACCAAGGCTAATTGGGTGTTCGATACCTGGTGCGGTCTCTCCCGCATTTCTCCATGTGGGAATCGTGCCGGACGATGTCGCTGGATTTTCTCTGGGATCTCCCGTTTTTCCCCGCTCCTTCATTTCGGCGCTGCTCGATACCTCACCTCGCTTTACCCTCATCGGCTCTCAAGACCTCTACGTTAAGAGCTGTCCAAATATCTTCACTCACTTCACTCACTCCGCCAACTCCGAACCGCACACGCTAGCAAAACGGCCGCACTGTCTATCGACATGTCAGAACGCCGTTAACCGATTAACGCCTTCTAACGGTCTTACCAACCGTTACGCTAAACCAATTGGAAATATTTGGCTACAGTGGCCCGTTCCAGAGCTCTATGCAGCCAATCACCGGATAGGTACGCCCACGTCAAAGGAACCGCCGCGACAATCAACTTCTATGTCCTTCGCTATTCTCTGATCTACATGAACCTGAATCTATGACAAAGCGGAAATAAAAGGTAGACCAAATTCGGTGCTGTTTGCTTTGGGTTGGAACTGACTGCTAATTGCGGCAGCAGTTGTAGGACCTCGCTAATTGTCACATGGTTCTCATTGTAAGCAGTTGTGCCCAATATAATTTTTTTTTAAAACTGTAAAATACTTTAATGAAAATTTTTTTTACATGGCAGAAATTAAAGACGACATTTTGTTGCCAATTTATAAATTTGGTTACTGAAATATAAATGTGGTCTATGGAAAGTGTCATAGTCAGCAGAAATCGCTTTAAGTAGCCTTCTGTATAAAATATTAATTCTTCTGTAAAGCAGTGTTGCGACGCTAGTGCCGCCGCGTCGTTCGTCTTTGTAATTTCTCCTCTGCAAGGTGGCCTTCTCCTTGGCCGGCTCGGCTCCCTTCCTGTTTCCTCCCCTCATTTCCCTCCCTTGATTAACCCTCCTTGTACGCAATCATTTCTTTTAGTATGGGGCCAAGTTAATATAAGTTGTTACTTATATTGTGCTGCCTTTATTCCACGCTTATCCTACGCGAGAACTTCGTCGAGTCGACGCCTGCTAAAGCTGTATCAAATTGCAATGTGACTTAAATTGTTAATTTAGTCGTCCTTGGCCTTTTGAGTAATGTAAATTTTTTGGCGTCTTCTTGTAAACTTTGATCACAATATATTTAATTGAAACTTGTTTTATTATTTGTTATTTGTTCTGCGGCACAGTGTTTTCAACTGTGGTGACAGCTGTATATATTTTCTGAACAGATTGTTATGATGCTTAGAACTCTGAAGATACAGAACACGCGCTTAGCATGTTTATGCTATTTTACATCGCAGCCGATAATGACCTCGAGGCGTATAAAAATGTTCACTAGGGAGGCAACTTTGAAAGGACCAGTGGGGTTCAAGTACGCATAGAACAGTGGATTTTTAGCCCCTATAGTTTGTTGATTTCCACTTCTCCCTGTCTCAATTGGTAATGGGGAGCGTGAGGGAAGAGATTTGGGCAGTTCTTAGCATAGAGGTTTTGAGAACAGAAATGGGTGAACATAGATGAGAATGGAGCAGCGCCAGAATGCAAGGGCGTGGGAAACGGGAGAACTCCGAGAAGCCCCGCCGACCAGCGGCATCGCCCGGCACGATTCCCACATGCGAAAATCCGGGAAGTGACCCCGCCAGGAATTGAACCCGGTTCGCTTAAGTGGGAGGCGAGTAGTCTAACCACTTCACCACCGCGGCCGCCCTCTAGATAAGTTAAACTGTGTATAGTCGAGTCTTTGCACCACAAGGATAACTCGGAGAGCCTGAAGATTTCATTGTACTCAAATCGCACGGTCAGTCATGCTGAAGGTTGTGTTTTAAGGGGCCTGCCTACCTGACGGTTTAACTGCGTTGCAGTGTGTTTGAAATACATATTTTTTGACAAAATTATCAAACGTGTCTCCATTATGTTAAACTGTGAAAAAAAAAATTCCCGAAATGAGGACGGAAAAGTGCTTTAAAAACACCTTGTAAGCTATGGGCCTTAAGGCGCAATTTCACCTATTATGCAGAAATTCTTCGATTTGGTGCCATAATTTCGGATTGAGAGTAATAACTGATAATGTACTATTTTACGAAATTTACATTTCACGAGTTGTTTACTTATTTTGTGCTTAATTTTCACTGTTTATCTGCTAGTTGTAAAAAGTCAGAAACATATTGATATTCTATCAATACGTTTCTGCCTTTTTGCAGCAGTAAATAACACAAAAGTGAAAATTAGACACAAAAGTATTAAACACTATGTAGTTAATGGTAAATTTTCTATAATCAAACATTAGAAATAGTACCTCTGAAACTAAAATTATGGCACGAACACAAAGAATTCCTGCATAATAGGTGAAGCCGATCCTTAATATCGACTACCATATCTTAAAACATACTACACTGTAAAAAAAATTGTGTACGTGTTACAAAAAATTATTTAGAAACCAGTTGCCAAAGATTATCATGTACCTCAACACACAAAAATTAAATGTCCACAACGCAATATTTTCGAAAACGTCAAAAATGTTTATATAGTTCAATATTTATAATATACTTTAAGTCTAAAACATTTGCTTGTTGAAATTCAACGTTAGTCTTACACGTTCTACACTAACGTTTTCTGAAATTTTATCCATTTTATGTGTAGTGTTATAAAATATATTTGGCAATTAGTATCCAAAGAATTCCTTGTACAAATACAAAAAAAAAAAATTAGTACAGCGTACCCAGACAGGAACTAACTTACTGTGAGCCTGTACTGAAATTGGTTATAGTCTTTCCTCCAATATAAAGATAGGGTCACCGTTCTAAGTCCCATAGGTACACTTAGCGCGACGAGAACACTGCACGCCAGTTCAGAGCTCTTTACGTAGTGGCGATGGTGCACTCGATGCGCGTAGCAGTATCGCCCTTATCGCTCTCGTTCTTCCCAGTCTAAAACGCGGAATGAAGCTCAAACAAGCACTAGAGTTTTTCGTAATTGAACTTATAGTATTAATGAAATATTTCGTCGCATAAAATCACGTGGTGTTATAAATATAATATAAATTGTGATATAATTATGTTCCCATGGAAGATGTCCCAACTGCGAAATTCATTTAGTTGAAAAATATTAATTGCTGGTGGCTGAAGTTGGTAAACGAAAATACTTACTTGAATTCGTTCTGCCTCAACCCGCCATTATCGAAATTACAGGAACTGCTAACAGCATTTTACAGTAAATATATTTTGCAAACCTAAATACTGTTACTTTATAATACCATTTCTTTAAGTGCGTGTCGAAATTGAATTGAAAATTTCGCCTTTGTACGAGACTGTCAGACAAGCCTTTAAAATGGACGACTTAGGATTTTTCAATATCACCATACTTTGTGTGTTTCCCGTCTCGTGAAGTGAGAAACCACCACACAATATTTGCCGTTATTACTACGAACCGCTCATCAAAATGGAGGAACAAAACTGTGTTGGCTCCTAAATAACATTCATCGCAATCTCGTAGTTTCATATGTATAAATAGAAGCACCGCTGGAATCCACCGCGGACAAACATTCTGTTAATTATAACCATGCAAAATCTTACAAGCTTTTAGTCAGTTGTAAATACGTGAACATTAGCAATATTCCGAATGAAGCTGTCAATGTGTTAAATATTTTTAGAACTATATTTTTTCCACTTAGAATCCGTAAATTGTTCAGTGCTTACGAAATAATGTTTTTTAACAAATGCCGATTTTTTTAAGTCTCAAACAAATTTATGTACTGTACTATAGCTACGTTCACTAATACCAATTACTGCCTTTGTCTAATTGAATAGATTTTCATTCGACAGTTGTCCGTAACACTGGAGACTTACTACGAATAAATTGTAGTTAAGAACTGAGGAGAGGTTTAATTACAGACGGCAACATAACTTACAATCGCACAAGATGTCTTCAAACTCACATCTTAACTGGTAGGCTTGACAGAGTTGTGCTAACTTGATTAGGAACCTTCGATTCTTATTACAATATTATAGTCGATTCGCGGTTACCTCCATATTTTCTGAAGCCCTGCTGAAGTTCTACTTCCATTATATTCTTCCGCCACATGCAAATAAAGCTTAAATTACACCAAATGGACAACGCACCTCATTCGCGCGCACTCTGTTTCATAATATTTGAATGGGAACTATTTCTTATCTATCATTGCCAGCACACTTTTTTTCTCCATTTTATTCATATTGATCACAAATATAATATAATTTATAAATAAAATATAAGTTGAAGTTCAATTTAATAAAAAATTAGATACTTTTATGTTTACGGAAGCAACCGAACATGTTGTACATGAGGTGATTTTTCAAAGGTTTAATTTAAAAAGTGTGATCACACCGGGAATAGGCTAAGTATAACAGCATAAACTGACACGGTAAATTATTAACGAATTGTTTTCCATTATTTAAAAAGTGAATTGATCGACGAGTGAAAGATGGAAAGTATACTATCCTTTTTTGTTATGCGAGTAGACCATGCGTTTCAGAAGTATACACACTTTGAAATAATTTATACCACGTAAAAAATTTTGGATTTTATTTCAGTTGGAAACACTGCAAGGACACAAGTTAAATCAATTAATTTTATTGCATAACACCGATGCAATCAACGTTCCTGAACGGTGTTATTGTTGGTCAGTGTACTTTAGGGGAGATTAGAGTCAAATTTTCATAGTTTCACTACCAGCATACCCGTATGCGCGATGAAATAGTGGACATTTATTTATATTAATTTTGTATTTGAAAAAAAGTGTAGGAAGAATTTTAATTAATTTCTGTAATTGTGGTTATACATATGTGTATGCATGTATATATGTGTGTGTGTGTATATATGAAATAATTTTAGTTTTAATATAATTCGCGCTTAGCAGTTTTCTAAAAGACCAATTGCTATTTTTTGCAAAAATTAAATTTAGCAATTAAGCGTAATTTTACCAAGCATGCCATTCACACTATTTAACCACAAGGGGTCGAGATAAAAACGAAATTGTAAAGCCATTACCTGAGTTTTACGTCACAAGTTGTGGATAGAGACTGTAGATGACGTGACCTCGAAGATTGCAGAGGGTTCCAAACCACTTGCGGTAGTGTACGAGGTTCGGTTTGAACCGTCGCATCCGCAGTCCGCTTGCACGCCACACGTTCTCGGCCCCGGAGTATCCCGCAATGAAACCAGTTTTAAAGTGTCAGCTAAGGCCGTGTTCGAATTGGCAGACTTTGTCAACAAAATGGTCACCTATGATCCAAATTTGTTCACAAAAATTATGATGACGTATTTTGTTACTTCGTATTTCGATTTCCGTACGCAGCCAACCTTTACGGTAAATGTTAATCGCCAAACTGCCACGACGTTTAGTTTTGTCTGCGGGCAGCACATCAGTGTAGTGCATGAATAACTCAATGCGTAAGAAGTAAATTTTTGTTATCAAACTTAGTTGTTACAATTACTGGGACATATGTTACTCTGTAAAATTGGGCGTATAATTTTTAAATAAAATAACGTTCAGGTCTTTTAGGAGGTAAATGGAACATATACATTTATTTATAACATATATATTATCTTTAAAATATATTTTTGGCAGAAATTTCGATGTTTTGTTGCTACTGCTAAAAACAGTGACTGCCGACTGCGTCCGAATTTAAACCAACCGAATTTCAATTTACCAAATAACGAAATAATCAATTCTAACACACACACACACACACACACATATATATATATATATATATATATATATATATATTCGTGTATATGAATTCGCGTAGTTGAATAAATGTATGCCCAAAGTAACTATGCATAAATTTAATTCTAATGAAACTTTGTGGAAGGTGATATGCACATATAAATGCAAACGTATACCTAAATATACTGTATACATTCATTTTGTAATAGAAATATGTATTAACCCCTGAACACATTATCCAGAGTATACTCGTTCACATGCGACATATTGTTATGCAAGATCAGAAGCTAGTACCAATACAGACTACGACTTTCCCTGGGCAATAATATTTGCTGGTCCTGACACACCATATATTTTATAATTGGTTACTTCTTGTGCCGTGGATATATTAAAACTTTTTTCATAGTTTCCAAAGAGTGCATTTTTATAAGATATTCGTACCATAAATTCACACCATTAATGTCCTTTTTTTTTGCAGCGCCTGAAATTAAAAACTATTGTCAACGTCAAGGGGTTAGTTTATGAGATTTGTCTCGTGGAAATACCATGTCAGTGAGCGCCATGCTATACATGCCACAACTACTTTCGATGTCGCATAAACAAGTGACTACCGAAAGTGTTCCAATACTACCATAATAGATTACTGAAATGAGACACAAGTGGGATTAATGTATTGCGTTAGGAAATCAAAGTTTTGAGGATTATTACATGTTATTTCTTTCTTAATATTAGTCTACTTAAATTGTAGTATGCATATGTGATTATTAAAGACCGACGATGCCATGCGAAATATGGGTGCATAACATCTACATTCAAAGAAAAGAAAATAGGTGTTTTATAATATTGTAACATAACACCTGCATCCACCCGTGTCTTTAATTACTAAATCACTGAGTACATGACCTTGAGAGTACTCACAGCTGACCAGCCCGCACGCAGTTAGCATCATGACGATCCTGCCCACGTCCATGGAGACGGCCACCCGAGGTCCTTCTCCCGGAAGGAAGTCGTGCGAAGGCGACGTCCACTGGGCTCCTGGACCGAGTGAAGACGCCCTCTCGCCCGGCGTTAGCCTTGGGGGTAACAAAGACGACGCGGCAAGGAGGAGTTTTGTCTCGCTATTCCTGGTGATTCGGCCGAGCAAGGTTGGCAGCCTGCCGCCCGGCAGAGCCCCCGCGGCGGGTCGATAAATCTCGCGCATGCGCGGTGTTGCCCAACAACACGTGGCGGGAAGGCGACGCCTCTGGCCGTGTAGGAAAGACGTGGTAGAGCGCACGTGCGAGCTGCGCAGTAGCAAATATCTCCGTGGTCAGTAACGTAGGGAGAGATTTATTTTTTCGGGCGGTTTTCTTCATTACCAGACAGTCTAATTTGTTTTGAACTGAAGGAAAAATGTAGTTTTATATATAT
>NQII01002376.1:151792-177849 GCA_002778355.1 Clitarchus hookeri
GTTTCCACACCCCCCCCCCTTTGCCAGAGTGCCTATATGTGTTCCTCGCCCTAACTTTGGACTTTTTTTTTTCTGCCAATAGCAATATTCGAAACAACGTGGGTAGGATTTGAGGTTAGAACACATTTTTAATGTAGGCAAATGCTAAGAAAATTTGTACAATTCCTCTAACCTAGTTTTAATAGAACTAGAATATATTAATTTTATTCCAAGTATTTTTTATTGATGGAAAAGGTGCAGGTTTGTTGAACATTAAATTGTAAACACGCATTCTTAACTGTTGACAGTTGTACTGGCGATTGTCGGGCCAAATGTTGGGTGCGTGCGCTGGAGAGGAAAATCGTTCTACCTCATATTTAGTCTATCGGTTCTTTACATTAATAAATCTACCGCGTGACCAGAGTCAGTTCCAATCCGCCAATTTGGGTATTCAGAATTTATGTTGGGTGGATTCGAACGTCAGTTAACAGCGCTGCGCGTGCCGGAGTCGGAAACTAAAAGCTTGTCGGTGTTTCAACGTTATTTATTGCGCCATTATCTACGTTTCGCACGTGCTTTCAGATGCCCGTTGAAATAAAAGTGTGTTTCCATGGGAAAAATTATGTGTTTTAATTATTTCTGTCCATACAAGTGTTACGAATAATCACTTTGAGAAAAATTACTTGTCACCTTTCGTAATTCAATTTAGCGAAAACCTTTTTCGGAATCGGCAACCGTTCCAGAAATTTTGGGCGTGTCAATGCTAGGTGGACCATCCTATGCGTGTGTGTATATATATATATACACCCACACACACACACACGTCAGCTCAGAATACGCGTCTCTTATGACGTACCAAAAGTGTCACTACTTAAATAAATGGATGAGACTGTAACATACAGGAAAACATTTTAACTTGAGGAAATGACCAAAACTTAAAAATGGACATCGCAAATAGGTAAATATAATACATAACTTAAGGGAAGCATAAATCTAAAACGCAGCAGGATAGACATGAAAACATTAAACAAGTAACCAAATGCAGAAACAGAGGAACGAGTAAACGTGTGGATTGTTAAACGCTCAGTCCGAACGAGACTTGGCTTCAAGCAGTCTTTTACAGTATGACAAACTGCGGAGTGTTTTATTTTAGTATCAAAACTGCATAAGAAGTTCATGAAGATAAACAGCTTAGCCATTGCAATTTGTTATGCAATACCCTTGTGTGTAAAGAGAAAATCATTTAATAGAAAGTCTTTTTTTGTGTGACGCACAAAGTTATACTTTCTATCGCTGCACGTTTAGTCGGCCTTTTTGGAAAACAAAACTAAAATTATATTTGGTCGTCTGTACCCGTCAGTACATATATTCCAATGTAAAGATCAGCCGGAGTGATTGCACTACTGATGGCAACTTCTTAGGAAACGTTCTTTATCTTGGTTGCTATGGGAATTAATTTTAAAAAAAATGTGTGCATATTTATATTTACTACCGTAATAGTTGATCTAAAAGTAAGATATTTATGTTTCTAATAATAATCGTAGTTTTTTTATCAAAGCATGGATACAAGTTGTTATGACAACGGCAGTGTTGTTTNGAATTAATTTTAAAAAAAATGTGTGCATATTTATATTTACTACCGTAATAGTTGATCTAAAAGTAAGATATTTATGCTTCTAATAATAATCGTAGTCTTTTATCAAAGCATGGATACAAGTTGTTATGACAACGGCAGTGTTTTATACTTTCATTTAGTGGGTATACGTACATAGACATTGCCAGAGGAAATCAAGGACTGTTTTTAAAAATGTCCATATGATAGTGATGGAAACTGAGTATTCACGTCTTGCTATAACATTAATTGAAATTTCCCTCTTTATGTAATACATTTTGTCTAATGTGAGGCAATGCGGATAGTAGCGAAACTGTTATTNTTAATTGAAATTTCCCTCTTTATGTAATACATTTTGTCTAATGTGAGGCAATGCGGATAGTAGCGAAACTGTTATTCCTGTTTGCACGAAGTCTCAAATATTAGTTACGAATAGATGTAAATAAATCCAAGGTATTGGAAATACGTCCTGCTTAGGGCGAACGTTATGTGTAAAGATACGCTAACTGGTTACAGATTTGTATGCAGGTTTCCTTTACAGTTCAGAACGTTGTAGAAGTTAGTTATCGAGTTACCGCCTTAGCTGCGATGTTTCGCAACGTATCATCGCCAGATAAAGCCCGTGCTGCAGTATTTTCACACTAAAGTTATTTAGAGAATTTTAAAATTGCTGACAGTTTCTCTGGTGCAAAGTAAAATTTTATTACAACCTCTCAAGTTATCAATAGATGGAGAATTTTTTTCCAAGTGCTAAAATTGCTTTTTTTGCTGCTGGTTACTTAACACCATGTCATAAAATAATTGGTGCATTTTCGTGATAAAAATCGTGCATTAAAACATTTTTGAATTTGTAACACAATAAAAAATCGGAAAATATTTATCAGTAAGATTTTTTAGGTAAGTAAAATTTTAAATGTCATTATTATCTATTACTCTTATTTTAGAGCTTTCTCGTTTACTTAAATATATTTTTTTCGCTAATAAAAAGTGATCAGTTAATTTATTACAGAAATTCGATGCCCCTATTGTATTNACCTAATGTATTGGAAGACACCCGGACAGTCCTAAGTAAGTTAGACGCGCTACGTGCGCCACATGTGAGAAACGATGAAACCAAATATAGGTTAGTTCGTTCAGCATCAAAGAGATAGCGCCTGCGGCGTGTTTTAGCGTCTGCCNTAAATATAGGTTAGTTCGTTCAGCATCAGAGAGATAGCGCCTGCGGCGTGTTTTAGCGTCTGCCTGCCTTCATACTAGACAACGGAATCAACACAAAATAATGCGTTTTTTGACGCTGTAATAAACAGTGTTTATCATCAGGCATGAAGTAACTAAATTTTTACGCTCTTTAAAATTATTTTTTTTACCAAAATGGTCCCTTTATGATTTCGCCTGACTGGTGCGTGAAGTACATTGGAGAGTTTTTGGTAGAAAACGCGTGATTAATAAAATGGCTGGGTATTTCGTAGTGGTATCTAAACACGAAAATAATTATAAATAATTTCGTGCCCAAAGATAAATTTCAAATTCTCATTTCAACACGAAGGATTATCTGCTAAGGGTAAAAGTGGTTTAAAAGTTTTTTTTTCTTCCACAATCTGTTTTAGCGCTTTTTAAACAGGATCATACTTTTATTTTTATGAGCGTGCCTTAAAACATTGAGGTTCTCGGCTTAAAGTCACGTTCAGGTGAGTCGCCGATGAAAACACTGCATGTAGGTTGATCTTATTGCGCGTAGAGGCGATGAGGCCAGTGGTTAGTGAGCAAGAGTCGGCCCTAGAGCTCACGCGCTTCAAGGCCTCGAACGCGCAAAACATCTGCAGCAGGCGGAGCGTATGAGGTACCTCTTTACTTGGCGCTTGAACTGCGTTGCAGGTTGCGGTTAACATGCTGATCTAGGAGAAGAGCAGACTTCAGACGAGTGCTTTCAAGACGTCACACACATTGGAATCACCATTTTAGAGCACTCCAGCATAGATAAAAACTTTTTTTCCAAGTGATGTACCTCAAAATGGACGAGTAAGATACATACAAAAATACTACAGGGTTCTACGTTAAATCATGCTACAGACTTTCCCCCAATAAAATTATAGGATCTCCGCTTACAGTCTCATAGGTACACGCTGCACAACGAGAACACTGCACGCCATTTGAGAGCCTTGCGACTTAGTGGCGGTGTTACACTTGATGCACGTAACGGTATCGCCCTTATTGTCCTAGTGATTCTCTGTCCAAGATGCTGAAAATAGCTCCAGGTAGATGGGCAAGTCATGNCGGTATCGCCCTTATTGTCCTAGTGATTCTCTGTCCAAGATGCTGAAAATAGCTCCAGGTAGATGGGCAAGTCATGATATTCAGCCCTCGAAGCTATAAAAAACAACGAGATTCTGTTGTTTTTGCTAATACATGTTTGAAACAAGGTGACAGTCCTGTTTTTCGATGACGAAAGACATCTGCATCGCAATGGCGAATGTCCAAAAATCTTCATGTTGTCATTCTACCCCATTGCACTATTCATTCCGAGATTACGAGGTGGCAAATCTTGCGACCCGCAGTACCGTGGTGCTGAACGCGTTGCCTATTCAACGAGGCGTGCTAACCGGGAGTATGTTGGAAATGCACGCCACAAAGTACTAAGTACTTATTGAAAGGTCCCGCAGTACTCCAATTCCAGAAAAATAAGATTAGGAAACAAATTGTAGTACCATACAACGATGTGAATGATACAGGGTTGAATAGGGACAAATGTTTCAAAAGTAATTATCGTATTTCCAATTTTTTTATTTCAAATATATCAAATTATAGTTATTACTGAGCTGTAGAGAATAACACAGATTGAGTGTGTTTTAAATTTAAAAATATGGCAGTACATTAGAAACTTTTGAAATATTCGGTTTTCATTCACCCCTGATGTCCCTTTTCTTGACGTTTTACGGTGCTTAATACATATTAATAATGGGGGTTGATTAATTGACGAAAAATTTGAATGCTGGTAGTAGATACAGTTATTAATTTTCTATTTAAGATGTGTTTTTTTTGCGAAAATAATTAGCTATACAAATTACAAAATGAATAAATACGCCATCACAACTGTCTTAAAATTAACTCTTAACTAACTATTAAATTAACTATTAACTTAAATTAACTATTCGGGACACTAAAATTTATACATTGCAAAGAAAAAATTAAATTTTAAAAACATCTTCTAATAGGAGCTATAAGAAAGTGAAATTCGGTTAAAATTATGAAAAGTGCATTATTGAAAATTTTTATTACAGGATTAAAATTGTTTGTTTGTAAGCTATTACTTTAAATAATGGGTTTAATTCAATTATATGGCAGGTAGAACAAATCTCATTTAAATATATTACAAGTACAAAACTCACTTCTTAATTTTTTTTTACACATTCCTGCTCATATAGAGGTTTCCATAGTCCCTAGAAACATGGCAGTGAATCAGCACCTCGTAACACGAGCGAAAGCCAGCAAGATGCCAGAACGCCGTTCGCCATTCCAGTGGCTTGTAGCTACTTTGCCAGCCGGCAACCCAGTAAACGTGGAGTTGTACCTCAGTACGCGGCCGCCAATCAGAAATAAGCCCCATTCCATAGCATATTGCAACCAATGAGCGAAATGGCACGCCCACGTTATACGAATCGCCACTCTACACCGGGTGATTTTTTTTTACAGTTGTGTGAGAATTCCGGCCACTTGTTTACAAAGCACGCCGTCAGTTTAAACATGTGTACAGTCTGTGACAANGGTATCGCCCTTATTGTCCTAGTGATTCTCTGTCCAAGATGCTGAAAATAGCTCCAGGTAGATGGGCAAGTCATGGCCTTCAACCCTCGGAAGCTATCAAGAACAACGAGATTCTGTCGTTTTTGCTAATACAAATTTGAAACAAGGTGGCAGTCCTATTTTTCGATGACGAGACATCTGCATCGCAATGGTGAATGTCCAAAAATCTTCGTCTTGTCATTCTACCCCATCGCACTATTCATTCCAAGATCACGAGGTGGCAAATCTCGCCACCCGCGGTACCGCAGTGCTGAACGCGTTGCCTATCCGCGAGGCGTGCCAACCGGAAGTATGTTGGAAATGCACGCGACGAAATACTAAGTACTTATTGAAAGCCAGCTGATGTACTTGTTTAAATATATTCAGGTAGGGGCAGTGACGTTTTTCAAATGCTTATTTAAAAAGGGCCCAATGAACAGTGAACAGCCTTTACATATCAATTTAAACTCCAAAAGGAACGGGTGAACTGCAAACTGATATCGCTTCATATGAGACAGACTCGCCAGACACGACTGTGGTTTACTGAGGCGTCGCTCCAGTGTAGGCAACTTTAATTCCAACATCTGAAAAAAATATTTCCTCAGCTATTTTTCGTGTTCTGTTTTGTAACTAACATAAGCAATGGTTCAAGTCCAGTGAATTCCATACTGAACTTCAAAATAACTATCTGTAGAGTCAATTAAAATAACTATCTGTAGAGTCAATTAAAATCTCTAGGTACCATTGCATTTGCGTTTTGAGTGCATAATCTTACCACATTAAAAACAAATTACTAAAACATGAAGTCAACCTAGACATACTTCCATAGATCGAACACTGGCGTAGGGAAAATAATTTGAGCTCATACTTCCAAAGATATTTCTAGGATAAGGTAAGTAAGTTTACTGCGTTCATTTTGCTCTCTCCCTGGATATTTTTATAAACTGCCTGTTGAATCTGCTCATGTCTTTATACACTTACTTTGAACTGACGGGCTGATAAAGTAAAACAGTGTAACTCGACCACTTGTTTTTTATGCTTACACTTTAGAATTACTTTTAGAATATATATTCGTATCATTTGCATAAATCGACTAATCATTGCCTATTTTAATTATAAATGATGCGTTTTGTCACTCATGCGAGTATTTCTTTTTTTACTTTTCTCTTTGATATTCGCATTTCCAGTTCTATTTCTGATATACTTATTTTGCTTGGTTTTTTTAACTTGATTATTAATTATACAAACATGGAAACAGAAGTTCCTCAAAATATTCTTCATTTGCAGAAACACAATCAAAACGAACCTCGCCAAATGATCTTGGTTTTGGAAAAATTATATTCTCTTAAACTATGGTTTAGCTTTATATATATAGTGACATTTTCTTCAGAACAACATAAGTGACTGGTTTGCCTTTTGAATTGGTCTAAATAAATTACGATAGTATACATATCATATTTATCTTTGTATAGCTAATTAAATTGTAATATTTATTTTCTCCGTTTTTGGTAAAATCATGAAAGTTAACTCTTCTTGTCATTCAACATTATAGTTTCAATGAAACTCCCCCAAGAGTTCACAACAAAACACTTGCAAGTATATTAAACCAGCTCTTAAAAATAGCTTCGTAAATTCAAACATTTAAATCGTGATTCATCTTTTACACTACCTTTCAAAACAATTATTTCGTACAAGTTCTTTTTCATTGCATTTTTTAAACCACAGCGAGGATAAAAACAGAATTAGGGCGTGTGTGAGATCTCATGTCGTGCTCTCCCGCTGACGAGGGTGTAAAAAATAACTTCCGGATTGAAAATTTCTGACAGTGACCGAGCAGCAGTGTCTGAAGGGGTGAATATTCATGAGGAAAGCAGAAGCGGTGGTTTTTCATCAGCGACGCCGGACTCCTAAACAACACGGATGAGAAAATTTTGGAAAAACATGACGTCCGCAACTTTCGCGTTGAAAGCACTTTTTTTTCCGCCCCAAGCTCATAAAACGTTTTTTCTTCTTTTCAAAGTTATTGCCCTATAAATTCGCTTTTCACTACGAAATATGTCCATTACATTAACTGGTGTTCACAAAATAAATTGCCCGACGGCCCACTTGAAATTTTTTTGTCATCAAAATAGCATACTGAATGCTTCGTTCCTCCGGACGAAGACTTCAAAATCTTGCCTGACACTTCGGAAGTAAAAGAAAAGTTAACGCTACTGATACGTACAGGAACAACGACGCCCACTGAATAACAAGTACGCACTTTGCTCTGCAATTACATTATTGTTACAGTGTTTAAAAAAAGGGATTTACATCTTTAACACATAACAAGGATCTATTAGATATATTTTTATTGAATTTCCCTTGACTTCCTATACTGCAACAACTCGAAAAGGGTACTATTGGTGGGCTTAAATCGTTTTTATAGTGAGGCACTGCTGGTGCCAAGTGTCTTGCCACCGCCTGAGAAACAATACATCAATGCAGCTGGATAATAAAAAATTTGGTGAATTTGGTATTGTTCACAGTTGTTATGGTTTTATAAAGCACTTTTCTATGTTCGTTAATTTGGGGAGTTCGTACATATTTTAAAACCAAACGTATAAGTGTAAAGACGGGCTTGATTGGGTTAACTGGTATAGCAACAATTACAACCAGGTATATTAATGTCACGAAGATATTGGTCATTATAAAGAGGTTAATAACAATTACAAAGGCCACATCGAGGGAGCTTTATGTACTATTATATTAAGCCTTTATACTGTATTTTATATAATATTAATAATGAGATCGACATTTCGTTACAGAGACAAGGTAGGATTTATTGGACTGTAAATATGTACAAAGGCTGGCGTAGAGTAGTAATCAATCGGATTACTGTGAACGACGCACTTTTGACCGCGCCTTAGCTCATCTAGCTCGGGCAGCGGCATGTAGAGAACAGAAGCCCCACGAGCTATCATGCTTGTCTACATTCGCGCGTCATTGCACCCCCCGCGTCCTAGTTCTTAGTCCGGCGGAGGGGTTTTCTGTCGTGACTACTAACGCCGGGTTCTTGAATTTCCATGCTGGACGACGCCGCGGGTTGAGGGGTTTTTCTCGGGTATCTCCCGCGTCCCCCACCCTCGCATTTCGGCGCTGCTCCATTTCCACCTCGCTTCACTCTCGTCGTCTCTCAAGACACCCGTTGCTACGAGCCACNCGCCGCGGGTTGAGGGGTTTTTCTCGGGTATCTCCCGCGTCCCCCACCCTCGCATTTCGGCGCTGCTCCATTTCCACCTCGCTTCACTCTCGTCGGCTCTCAAGACACCCGTTGCTACGAGCCGCCAAAACCTCTCCACTCCGCCCCACTTGCTCAGAGGACCTGGCTTCCACTCCCACTGAGTGGTGTTGGTACGGGGTTGACACTAATTCGTGAGGAAGCTGGTTTGTTGTGAAGAGGCAACGGTCTGTATTGAAGACGCCAGGGTTGCCATCTGGGAGGTGTGCTTATGCTGACCACTAGAGATCCAAACAATTCCCGTTATAAGACAGTACCAAGCTACGTTCCACATCAGAGGGTATTGGTTCACTGGCTGCCGCCACGGTCAGTACTCATTCAATAACTCGGCCACGCGAAATGAAGCTACCAGAGTGCTGAGTGTTTACTATTGGTATTGAGTCCTGCAGGGCGTGTCGGATGAGCAGAGTTCCAACGACACACGTCAAACTAACATACTTGTATGCTGTCTACCTTGGTGCTGAATTAAAATGCGAAACGACAGGGGCTCTGCTGACCGAATAGCATCGTTTCTGTATCAGGCGAGTACTATTTTCTTTCGTTAACTGTTGTTTTCAGATCCTGCAGACTTTATTAGGTATAATCGGCATTCCTACGAAAACATTGCCATAGTCGAGCCGTCACCCGATCTCATATCTCGTCAAGCATCACACTTTCTCGAGAGAAGTCCGTTATACTGAATGTTTCATCCCAACACAGAATGTTTCTACCTAAGCTGGGGTTCGCATGCCAACTCCTAGTCATGGCCATACCGTGGGCAATCGCCACCTCAACATCCACATCACGCTTTCGTTTCCATCCGCCTCTGTCATTTTAAGGCGTGTCCTCCGTCAACCTTGGTGTTGTGTCGTGTTAGGTAATTGTTTGTCGTCGTAGGTAGTCGCCATCTTAGGCTAGGCGGAGGAGTCAGCTAGAGGAGTTATAGACCAAGACACCCTACATTCACTAGCCGTCGCCAATCAACAGTCTGCGATGGGAAATCCATAACCAATTATGCGCGTTCCCTTGTGGCCCCAATCAGTTCCAACAATCTTACGCATAACATGTGAACTGTGTCATCTTCGCCGTGGAAAAGTAAGACATAAGAAGAAATGTAGATCCTAAGCGAGGTTTACAAGAAACGTTCAGAATTAGCCATGAACAACCCATATAGTAAAGTTCAAATGGGAAAATAATCTTGCCGCGGCTTTGCAGGTGGGAACGTAGGGGAGGCAGTGGAGGGGAGATATCTTCTGAACGCTCGCCGTTGGAGGGAGGTAAACCACGTGACATATCTGGCGCTATTCACGCCAAACTTATAACTTTGCTCTCTACTGCAGTGCTGCGCGGCTTAAGTTTTTTCGACAGGTAATGTGCGCAAGCGGAACTGCTCTCACGCATCCGCACTCGGCCGCTGTCACTACTGAACTGAGCAACCTCACCCCTTCATGCAGCGGCAATGGACTCTCCCAACGGGGCCGCGGTGGTGTATTGTTCAGACTACTCGCCTCCCACCACGGCGAACCGGTTTCCGATTTCCGGCAGGTGCGCCCCTGGATTTTCGCATGTAAGAGCCGTGCCGAGCGGTGCCGCTGGTCGGCGGGTTTTCTCGGGGATCTGCCGTTTCCCCCGCCCTTTCATTCCGGCGCTGCTCCATAGTCGCCTCGCTTCACCCTCATCGGCTCTCGAAACCTCGATGTAAAGAGCCGCCCAAATCTCTTCACTCGGTCTTTCGACTTGCCCGACGCGTTTCGGACTTGTGCGCGTTATGTTCAAGTTCGCAGGTGCGTTCGCAAACGACAGTGGTTGTCCTGTTTGCCCGCGGGATCTCGAGGATTGCGACACGGAACTAGACAGACCAGTCGACCCACCGTGTAGCGGGATGATTGCGAAGTGCCTGGGGGAGAGAGAGGGATGGGGAAGGGGGTTTCTGGCGGATGCACTCAGGAAATGAGCCTCTGTCGCAATCAACGCGCCAGGCACCGCTCCTGACCGCTCTCCGGCGATGCGCGATTTCGAACGAGCACGCCATCCCGAAAATTGATTGTCGGCGCGTTCTCTTCAGGGGGGATGTATGCAGTGCCACCAGCGTGCGCGCTCGACCAGAACAACGGCACCAGCGCAAACAACACCCGTCAACACCAACAACTCCCGGGAGCCGGCGGTCTCACCTGTGTGCAGTCGGTCTGCTCTGTCCGTGCGTGACAGTCAACAGTTCGTATTTACTGCCATCCCCAGCACTCTCCACACGATGCACATGTACCGCACGGTCAACGAGCAATAAATCTATAGTAAATAATTTATTATGTAGAATAATTATATGCATGACTTCGATGGCTTAGAATAAAAACTTCGTATCTCACATCTTGGTGAAAAAATTATTTTTTAATACTGTGGTTTAAAATACTCTTATATCTCATTTCGCAGACCTACAAATCATTAAAATATGTTCACTTTTTTTCATTTGCAGCACTGTAAAATGTGAGATACGAAGTTTCCAAACCAAAGCATCAAAAAATGATATTCGCGAAAAATGTGAGATAACAAGGTTTTCATTCCAAGCGATTGATATTTATATTATATAATAATTCGATATTTATTATTTATGCTATTATACATAACTTATGAGTGATTAAATAATACCTTATTGGAGTGGAGTGGAGAGATTTAGGCGGCTCTTAACATCGAGATCTTTAGAGCCGATGTGGGTGAAGCGAGGTGGGTGTGGAGCAAAGCCGGAATGAAAGGGTGGTGGAAACGGAAGACCCCCGAGAAAACCCACCGACCAGCGGCATCGTCCAGCACGATCCCCACATCAGAAAATCCGTAAGGGACCCCGCCGGAAAACTAGCTCTGATCGCCTAGATGGGAGGCGAGCAGTCTAACCGCTCAAACACTGCGGCCCCATTGTCTTAAGTCCATTCACGGTTACTTCCATCATTTCTGAAGCCTTGCTGAAGTTCTGCTTTCAGGGTAGTCCTCTGCCTCGTGCAAACGAAGCTTAACTAAGTCTAGAACATTACACCAAAGGATCAACTCACTGCATTCGTGCGCACTCAGTGTAATAATATTTTGAATAACTATTTATTACTAGACGTTACTAAGAACCCTGTTTTCTCTCTGTTTTAGTTCATACTAATTTTAAATAAATATTTTTATTTATACTTAACATTTAAGCCAAAAATAAGGTACTTTCATGTGAACAAAAGTTGTAATGTTTCAGGCCGTTACCTGGCCGATGTTTATTATATTACAGCCTCACCGTTGGGCGCCATGTTGTAATGTTTCAGGCCGTTACCTGGCCGATGTTTATTATATTACAGCCTCACCGTTGGGCGCCATGTTGTAATGTTTCAGGCCGTTACCTGGCCGATGTTTATTATATTACAGCCTCACCGTTGGGCGCCATGTTGTAATGTTTCAGGCCGTTACCTGGCCGATGTTTATTATATTACAGCCTCACCGTTGGGCGCCATGTTGTAATGTTTCAGGCCGTTACCTGGCCGATGTTTATTATATTACAGCCTCACCGTTGGGCGCCATGTTGTAATGTTTCAGGCCGTTACCTGGCCGATGTTTATTATATTACAGCCTCACCGTTGGGCGCCATGTTGTAATGTTCCAGAAGTATTACCCTGCCGAATGTTTACGTTGCCACGGCTTGCTCATAGGAAGAATACGAGACTCAGTACCAGGTGACGCCGATTAATTAAAAAGAAGAAGTTCCAGATTAGTTTGCTTTATACTTTATTTATCATTGAAGTTTCACAGTGCACAGACGACTTTCCAGTTTACAGAGTACGAACCTTCACAATCAGTTATACCAGTGCAGAAAACAGCGCCACAGTAGTTTACGGTTTATTAATGTCTCAAACTTGCAATCGCACGACTAAGTTACGAAGGCAGGAGGGATGTTTGTTCCCTCCTGGCACCCTAACGACCCCCCACACCGGCGGAAATAAGTTGATAGAATTTAAGTGACGTTAAACTGAAAAATAAATGTGAACCAAAGATCTTACGGTCGCGGGTGCTTGCCGGTGTGGGTTAAATTATTCACGCCNGCGCATGGCCTCAGGCATCTGCCCAAAACTACGCCGTGTCCCGCGCTCACAACATGTTATTGTACCCGCAACGGCCGCATAACCAAAACAACAACGCATAACCAAAACAACAACGCATAACCAAAACAACAACTTTCGAAACTAGACGGTAAACGGACTGCTGTTACAACGTAAACAGCAGATGTCCATTCGATAACCTTCAAAAGCACACGTCTGCTCAACAAAAAAACACGGGAAACTAGCCACCGGGGCTTTAACTTGAAACCTGACAAAATATTACAAAGGAAAGGTTTCGATTTATGTGTGTTTGCTTAAAATGTGGGCTGTCCCGAAAATTTAAGCATACTGCGTCATTACAAAGTATACAAGAAGTTACAGATAACTAATGAGTTCTTATCAGCTTAGGCGGTAGGCAGTCGTTGATGTCTCATTGGCAGCAATATCATTAGTGTAATTAACTTCAGATCTATTGAACCTTACGCCAAAACATTTTAAGCCCAATAACATTTATGCCGAATACAGTTCAGACAAGTTAATTTTAGGGTAACGACTGTTTACACTTCCTGATTTTGTGGAAAATTTAGATTATGTAGCACAATAGAACCAGTGACGTTTAGGTCAAATGAATTTATGCATTTTCAACCATATAACTCTAGGCAACTACATACAATTCAGACCTAGAAACTTTTGCAAGGGATAGTGTTGATGATGCACCTTTCTTTTTGTTGTGAAAGTGCGTAGTGCTTGAAACACAAATCATATGGAGTTCGTAACAGACGGAAAGGAAGCCAAAACTTTTCTTTGCCCAGTACCTTTGTCTCTTTTTTTCTTTGAAACTATTTTTGTTTTTCTGTCGCGCACAAAAACTTTTGTGCGGATGTATGTATTTTGGAGTAAACACGCAAATTCAGAGTAAAGTAAATTTGTCAAAGAACAACAGAAAACATGACGGGAGTTAAGAAATTAAATATATATTTGGTCAATTGCAGTTCCTTGAATCCTATGTAGAAAACAATCAATCATGAAATAATATTTTTAGTAAATTATTTTGTTTAACTGCACGATTTTGACTAAATAGCAAACAGACAACACACACGCCAATTTAGCATAAATATTAAGAAAATTTTCTTTATTATATTATTGCTGCAATTCAGTATGGTACGATAAAATGAAAATTTTAGAGTCAAATTAAAATAACTAGTAATTTCACCTTTTCTCGTAACTTCTCGAAAAGATATCATCTTTAACATTGGCAATTGTGTTGCAGTATTTCTGTGGGANTTTCACCTTTTCTCGTAACTTCTCGAAAAGATATCATCTTTAACATTGGCAATTGTGTTGCAGTATTTCTGTGGGCATTTAAATGGACTGTATTCATTGCCGAAAATAAGCTTAAGAATAAAACCAAGAACTGAAAATCAGACAAATCCAATTGACAAGGAAATAATTTTTCCAGGTTTATTTACGTTGTAGCTGTGTCTTATACTCGTGTTACTTTGAGTTTTCGTTTTCATTGTCGCACTTTGTTGTCTGATATTGNTTTCACCTTTTCTCGTAACTTCTCGAAAAGATATCATCTTTAACATTGGCAATTGTGTTGCAGTATTTCTGTGGGAATTTAAATGGACTGTATTCATTGCCGAAAATAAGCTTAAGAATAAAACCAAGCACTGAAAATCAGACAAATCCAATTGACAAGGAAATAATTTTTCCAGGTTCACGTACGTTGTAGCTGTGTCTTATACTCGTGTTACTTTGAGTTTTCGTTTTCATTGTCGCACTTTGTTGTCTGATATTGTTTTTTTATGTATTATTCCAGTTTGTCTTTGCGTTCATTGTAGTTGTTCGCCAATTTTTCTTGTCCAGTTTGTTGTCTCCCGCTCTTTTGGTTCATGTTATATTGACTGCTAGGTTATTCTATATTCCCTTGCTATTTGTTGTTCATTATAGCAGAGAGATTTGGGCAGCTCTTAACATAGAGGTCTTGAGTCGATGAAAGTGAAACGAGGTATAGAGCAGCGCTGGAATGCATGGGCGGGAGAAACGGGAGATCCCCGAGAAAACACGGCGACCAGTTGCATCGTTTGGCCCCTTTTTCCTCATGCGAAAATCCGGGAGCGACCCCGCCATGAATCGAACCTGATTTGCCTAGGTGGGAGGCGAGTAGTCTGACCACTACGCCGCTGCGGCTCCGTCGTTGTTCATAAAGTTTTTGAGTTTTTCTTCCTCATACTATGTTTTTTATAATCATTTATTTTACTAGTCTATAAATTTTAACTGTAATTTTTTTAGATATTCCTTTATTTAATTTTCGTGTTAAAGTGAAGTTTAAATGTTTACGTGGTGCGTCATCTTGTGTTCGCGAACAGCCAATCAGACTTGTTCAAGTTTGAAAGCCGACTAACAAACCTGTGATGCAAAGCGGATCACTCAGTGTTTCCCCTCAGTTCGATACACGTCTCGCACTTGCGACTAGTCTCGTCGCGGAGGATTCAGCACACTTTAGTTCGCATTAAAAACTCGCATCGCTTCGACTGTAAAGGCTGTTAACGATGAAGTGAGCCCTTCACGAATCAACCTTTGGAAATTTTCACCGCCCTTACCTGCAAATATTTGAACGCGCACACTGACTGGCATGCGCTCAGTAAAGTTGGTTACGAAGTGGGGGAAGTAGTTCCATGTCGTGACGTCATAACAAAAAGTGCTACGTAATCATTTGTGAATAGTGAAATGATCTCTTTTACTTTGTTTATTTAATGCACACAAGAGTAAGAATTAGTCAATTTGTAAAATATTTACTTCTGTAGTAGTATCAGTGTTTCACTAGACCGACGGCATGAATAAAGTTGAGGCCTATGGCAATATTAATTTTACTTGCAGCGGAAGAATACAAAAGATGCATACATATAAATCTTGAGCGGGACTTTCGAAAGTGCCGATTTTACCGTGAACAGTCTATACCAGCGAGGGTTGTATGTAGGATCGCACGGGAATTGATAAATAACTAGTACGTGTGTAGCGGGATTACAAAGGATTAACCGCGTCTAATACTCGGGAATGCATGGTTATTTGGCCGTGGCGGTACGTGTAACACGGGACTAGCCTGCGCGCGGCTTATAGGCGGCGCGTGGGCGAGTAACGAGCTGCAGGTATGCTGATTGGTTCCTTTCAGAGTGCCAGCGCCGGTGATCGGTATTACACGACCATTGAATTAATCGCAATTTCACGCGCGCTTGGATCAGCGACCCCTGGAGCTAAACCGTCTACGCTGTGACGCAATACAAAGTAACGGCAGTTTCGATTTTGGCGAGGAATCGTCTGCCTGGCAGTTCTGTCAATATGTTCAAGGATGTCCCGAGGCCACGTGATTGTGATTATACGGTTGTTTTATTTTATCGTTGACGGTTTCGATCCTATTAAAATTTTTACATTACATCATTTTTTTATTTGAGAGTACAGTTGTGTACAGAAAAATTGAGCAGCTGAAATCGTAGTCTGTATGCAAGGTGTGCGGCCTTAAATTATGAGCGACCCGCAACACATATAGCGATAGTGAACGGTATTGCTTTTGACTTGCATCGGTCAGATATTTTCTTGTATCGTTGTTTTTTTCTGCTCTTATATTCCACAAAATACCTCGTTGAAACACAGAAAATTACTTCAGCAAAAAATAATTAGGGAAAGCAATAATTAAACAGGTTATTTGTTAAAAAGCAAAATAAATAAAAATAAATACAATTTATACTTATGGGCATAGTTACGTCGTACAGGAATTTGCATCAATCAGAAACTATACATATTCGAGTCAGTTAACTTGTTAGGAATTCTGTGTGCAATTTTGCATCGACTAGGTTTATGTAGACACAAATCAATACGTATCATTTCTATGACATTTCTTCGGAGTGTAATGGAGAGATTTGGGCGACTCTTAACATCGGGGTCTTAAGAGCCGATGCGGGTGAAAAGAGGTGCTTATGGAGCGGCGCCGAAATGTAAGGACGGGGGGAAATGGGAGATCCCCAGGAAAACACGCCGACCAACGGCTTCGTCCGGCACGATTCCCACATGCGAAAATCCGGGGGTGACCCCGCCGGGAATTGAACCCGGTTCACCTTAATGGGAGGCTATCAGTCTAACCACTACAACACTGCAGCCCCGAAACCTCTTCGGATTCAGGTATTAAAACATAGGAAATGCTGATTTAAGGAACGTCCGTAGACTTCATGTGGATCTCTTTGTAAGCAGTTGTGTTTATATAATTTTTAAATCTATGTAATATTTCAAAACAAAACTTTTCTCAGAACAGAAATAAAAGTTGACATTCTGTTGCCAATTCATAAATTTGGTTATTGAAAGACAAATGTGGTCGTTAAAAGGTTTCAAATTTAGCAAATTGCGCTGTTAGTAGCCCCCTGTTAACGATTTTTATTCTTCTGTAAAACAGTGTTTCAAACTATAGCGACAATGCTGTATCATTTGTGAACACCTTGCTGTATTAAAAACCTATATTCTCCGCTTTAAATTCTGAGGAAACAGAACACTCGCGAAGCTTGTTTATGCTATTTTCCATCGCAGTTGCAATGCTTCCTTGAGGTCGAATGTAACCTCGATACTTTATCTTTTCTTTACTAGGGAGGCCCCTTAATTCATTACTTCACGTANGCTTTATCTTTTCTTTACTAGGGAGGCCCCTTAATTCATTACTTCACGTAATGCTCAGCGTGCCTCATGGAAAAAATTGATGACCAATACACTATTGTTTGCGAAAATTGCAACACCCAGAAAGAATGGCCCGAATGAATCCAAACTCTGATGATGTGTAGAACAGTGTACCAGCAATACGTGATTACGATTGTAGAGAGATGGCCTACGCGTAAGTCCAGCAGCGCCCTCTCTTGTGAGACCAGTAAGGTCAGTGTGTTACGCCAAGCCCAATCAGTGAAGAACCGCCAAACGAAGTGAAAGCAAGTGCCAGTATGCCTCGTCGACGTCANGTGTTACGCCAAGCCCAATCAGTGAAGAACCGCCAAACGAAGTGAAAGCAAGTGCCAGTATGCCTCGTCGACGTCAAAGGGCGCCATTTCAGCATGTGAGCGAGTTCGAATGGGGCAGATTCATCGGTCTCCGGGAAACGGGGTTTTTATACCGTAACATTTCGGCCCGTGCAGGGCATGCTGCTACGCCAGTGATGCGTGTGTGGAACCAGTGGATAGAAGAGGGCCGTACGCAGCGACGAGCGAGTACTGGACCACGCAATGTGACCACAGCACGGGATGACTGCCATTTTGTCCGCATGGCTGTAACGGACCGTACAGCCTCGTTCACAGTGTTCGCTAGACACTGGAGCAATTCAACGGGCGTGGACCTGTCTCCGCCGACGGTTCGACGCCGTCTGCTGCGAGCTCGGTGGCATGCATGCCATTCCGTAGGCTTCCATAGTCCATAAACCACGAATGCCTCAGACTGCAATAGGCACGTGAACGCCGTCACTGGCGTACTGAGTGGCAAAATTAAGTGTTTTCGGAAGAGTCACGTTTCAACCTGTCGAAGAGTGACGGCCACATACGTGTTAGAAGCTACCGTGGCGACCGCAATCTGGCAGCCTGCATTGTGGAGCGGCATAGCGGACAAACGCCAAATGTGATGGTTTGGGGCGCCATTGNCAGCCTGCATTGTGGAGCGGCATAGCGGACAAACGCCAAATGTGATGGTTTGGGGCGCCATTGGATACAACATGCGATATCGACTCCTACGTATTTAGGGCAATCTGAACAGCAACCGCTACACCAGAGATGTTTTAGACCCCAAGGTACTGCCCTTCCTTCAGGCAACTCCACATGCTGTAATTCAGCAGGGCAATGCCCGACCACATGTGACGAGGAATTTGTAAGACTTCTTTATTGAACGACAGTTACCAACTGCTTCCCTGGCCTGCACGTTCTCCTGGCATGCCGCCCAATGAACATGTCTGGGATATGGTTGGTCGGTGAATTGTTCGTGATGGGCCTCCAGCAACCACTGTAGATGCTTTGTAAACTCGCATACAAACCGCGGGGAGGGAGATACCCCAGGAACATATTCAGGTCCTTTTTAATTCCATGCCACGACGTTTAGGGGCTCTAATTGCGGCATGTGGGGACTTCACACCATACTGAATTCTCAAGGACCGAGATCATGTACAGTTTTGCAAGAACAATAAATTGTTTATTGTCATGTACTTAATTTGTGGTATAAAGTTCATTTCAATCACATGTATCCTTCTTGGTGTTAAATTTTTCACAAACTTAGAGTAATTTGGTGGCAAAACTCCCTCCTACATCCTCTTACTTCCTTTGGTTTGTCAATGAATGCNAAGTTCATTTCAATCACATGTATCCTTCTTGGTGTTAAATTTTTCACAAACTTAGAGTAATTTGGTGGCAAAACTGCCTCCTACATCCTCTTACTTCCTTTGGTTTGTCAATGAATGCATTCAGTAAAACCTCAGTGAGTTTGAACCTCTAACCCAGAGTTGTCAAAGCGCATGCTGAGAGAGAGAAAGAGAGAGAGAGAGACTTTTGTTACATTGTTAGTTCATGTTAACTTTAGGTTACATTGTCAAACAAATATAATATAACTAATCTGACATGTACAAAAATACGACTTTATTCGTGTTGTAAGGCAGTTAAGTGTTGATAGTTCAAATCAATACTTCGGTCTNAGAGAGAGAGAGAGACTTTTGTTACATTGTTAGTTCATGTTAACTTTAGGTTACATTGTCAAACAAATATAATATAACTAATCTGACATGTACAAAAATACGACTTTATTCGTGTTGTAAGGCAGTTAAGTGTTGATAGTTCAAATCAATACTTCGGTCTTTTTGGGAATTGTAAGGATAAGTTAGACCTACAGTAATCTAAAGATACAGGCAATTCTCGCTTACTTCCAACTTCTCTGAAGCCCTGCTTAAGTTTTACTTCTAGGATATCCCTCCACCTCACGCAAAAAAAGCTTAACAAAGTCTAGAAAATTACACGAAAAGGGCAACGCACCGAATTCGATTGCACTCAGTGTAATATTTTGCTTAAGAAAAATTTCGTACTAAGCATTACTAACACAGCTTTTGTCTCACTGTTTTTACTCGCATTAGTTATAAACGAAATCGTAATTTATAGAGAAATTATTGTAACAGTAGTATAGAACGCTTCTGATACATGGCATATTTAGGAAATAACAAAATACCTAATACGTTGGTTAGTTTTTAAAAGTTTAGATTTAAAAAGTGTGATGAAACCGTTAATAGACTATAACGAGTAAACCCCCGTGTAAAGAAAACCACGTGTTACTATCGTTTCAGCTGTCGGTGTTATAAAGGTGCTCGGAGTGGGTAACTTTAAGCAAGCCAAAGTTACAGAATAGGGTCCCTGGTGTGTGTGGTTGGAGAGAGAGAGCGGAAAAGAAAATAGGAGGTAACTGGTTTATGTTTCCACTCACGTCTTCGCAACCACCTGTTACCGTCCGCCGAGCGGCTACTGTCGGGGAGGAAAACATCTGCCCCTCTCTGCTCGCCGGTGGCGCCCAATGGCTCGTCATTTATTCACGTGGCAATTAGCGCGCTTGAATTATCCCGGGCTGTGTTGTTGCCTCCGCTCGAGAGGTCCGAAGGAGCGAGGCGACAGGCTGTAATACCCGTCCCAGCGTGATAATGGCCCGGGAGAAATACATGATGATTCGCCCGCCCTTCCTACAGTAAAACTCTCTTAAAAGCCCGTGTCACCCGCCATATTGAATTTTTTATTTATTTATTCCTGATTAAAATTTAGGAGGATTAACTGAAAAAATGCGACAATACAATCTTAGCTATTTACTTAGCCCATCATTACAGACATAATATATTAACTACTAATGCATATGTATGAAAAAATAAATTTAATACAAAATATTAACTATCTGTGCCCGCGGCTCCGCTCGCGTGGACTACAGAATTATGGTATAGGGTTTTTTTTTTTAAATAAAGTTGAATTTTACCTAGTGTTAATCTTCTACGCTCTATACATATTATAAAACTCAACGTCTCGGTGAATTAAATGGTAAAACACTTATTAGTATTTCTCTGTTATATGTATAGATATATGCTACCGGGGAGTTTTTTTTAGGTCTTTGTATTCTACACAATTCTTTACTACATTATATTGTTCCATCTTTAACGGTTTAGACAACGTATTGCAACAGAGTGCGCTGGTGGCAAACTTTTTTCCGCACTATTATCGTTTGTAAATTTTTTGATGAATTTTCTCGCTATAAAAAGTATCCAATATTCCCCGTGGGAATTAGATATTTTCTCGGGATAAAAAGTAGCTGATATCACTTCCCGGCCCTCCAACTATCTCTGTACAAAAAATCACGACGATCAGTTTCTCCGTTGCGACGTGAACGGACAAATAAAAAAAGCACACTTTCGCATTTATAATATTAGTTAAGATTCATTCTCACCTTTAAATGACAACCAGGGAACTCCTATTGGCAATCGGGTACAAACATTTGCACAGAAACATGAGATGTAATGTTTCTTTAATGAAACATTTTCAGTAATGACCCTGATTCCTCTGTTATGACACTAAAACGAATACTTTCTTTATAAGGGGTACTACAGCCTCTTAAGAGCTCGTGGGACTTCTTGTATAGCACGTATTACAATAATTATTACTGTCACCAACAAATACACTTTCAAGGGTGTATATAATACGTTAGTTTTCGCGGTTTGCTAGACCACTAGTTTACAACTATTTCTGCTATTTTTCTGCTAGTTGACGTTCGTGTTACCGGAAATTTTTTTTTTTGTATGCTGGTCGGGTAGCAGTGGCAGTTGCTATTTCTGCTATAAAAAGTAGCCAGTTCTGCTCTTGCTCGCGGAGGCACAGCAGAAATAGCAGAACGAGCAAGACTGAAAAAAGGTCCACCAAATTAAAATTACATATGTTGAAGTGTCTTGACAGTGGTGATTGCGGTGAATTAGTTTGCTTCTACTCAGATTGGTGACGAGTCAATGTTTGGGCATTCTGTAAGAAGTGTGCAGGCGTATGCACCTAGTAATGAAAATTATTAAGTCATATTTATCCACAAAAGTAAGTTCTCGTGAGTAGCTGAATTTCGTATATACATAAACTACACAGGGGCAATAATTATCGTAGCCATTTTCCTAAAAATCTTTATTTATTTATTTATTTACAACATTGTAGTTTTCTATGGTTTGTAGTTCGTGTCGTTCTGCCGAGAGAAACTGCTATTTCTGCTACTTTCTTGCTCGTGGAAGACGACATTTGCTCTCAGATAGCATAAATATCGTACCACACGAACAAACCTATTATAGTATATTCGCCGTTTCTTAAAACTTTGTATAGAACCTTTTAAAATATCACCCCACGTATGACGTGATTGGTTGTTTCATAAATGTCTTGTATCAAAAGCGTTTTATGCCTATAACATAAAAGTACCTTAATTTTGTTTAAATTAAACTTTTATTTGTGTATGATTTATAAATTATGTTTTATTAATAATTAATGCGAATAAGACCAGCGGCAAGATAGGTGTGTTGGTAATGCCTTGTGAGAAATAGTTATTTGCGAAACATTATATGCGGTGCGCTGTTTCATTGGTGTAATTTTCTAGACAGGTAAGGTTTGTTTATACGAGGCGGAGAATTATACTGGAAGTAGAACTGTAGCAGGCCTTCAGAAAAGTTGGAAGTAAGCGTGAATGTATTATGGCGTCTGGCACTGGTGTAGAACTCTATTTGAAGTACTTTTGCCTAAACAGGTCTTTGTGCTCACATCACCCATTTACCTTGCAGTAATAAGCCGACAGGCAACTGATCGACAGCCAGTTTGAGAAACATGTTGTTGTTAGACAGTCAGTTGAAAGACAAGAAGCTCTGCGACGAGGCATCTGACATGCAGGCGGGTGTCAGACAAGTCTCATAACTGACATGCAACTGTTAGGTGCTGCAGTTACAAACAAGGGCATACGCAACGGGGGAGCTGAAAGAGCCCTCACAAGAGACATTATATATAAAAATGAAGAAATTTGGGGAAATTAACTGAAAATTATGCACCGAGAATGGAAATAAGTAATTGCAACAAGTTTCCCTTGAGCACGCACTTGAAATTAAAATATTTATTACATTGGGAAAACGTGTTTTTCTTTCTGTGCAAAGTGCTCGTGTTAGAAACTGAGATTCGTACCCTCCTGAAATAAAATCCCGTGTAACTCCTATGGTTACAGACTTTCAGCTGTTCGGCAGGCCATGTAGGCGTGTGTTTCTCGGGTGGGCTTTGATTTTTAATGCAGTCTTATTCTTGTCCCACGTTTGCACTAAAATGCGAGTTGTTAAAGAGGTGTACATGTTCAGAAACGTGATGTTGATAGATGAAGATGGGCTTACATATTTACTTTTAACTTATTACACGCTGAATCATTACGAAGAAGACTTGCGCATGCTAATTTTCGTTGTTCTAGATGTTTGGCGGGAAATCATGTAATGAAAATATGTTTTTGTTTTGGATAGTATTGCAGTTTTCCCCTGAGCTAAGCTCGCTGTTGCAGGTGTTCTCGCAGAGAAGCTGCACTCGTGTCATTGTAATCTCCTGCGCTGCTGCTTGACGAAGACTCAAGTCAGTTGTAAGCGCAGCGGGAATTGAATGTGGCACTTCGAGACACGCATTCAATAACAAATACTGATTTTCTTGATATTTAAAATTAAACTTTAAAGTATCTCTTTTTGTATTACAAATGTTTTGTTCGATAAAGTCGTTCTAACACCAATTTCAATAGGGCAATTATACTCCAGTGATACGGGTATGTTTACGTGCTTTGTCCATCTGCACTTATTAAATGAAAAACATATTTTATTTAACACTCTCTTACGTGACTTCTGATAGTTTCTTATTACACGATACACTTTTTTTCTAACACTTGCCTATTCTTAAAGGCATGAAAATTTTTTCAGATTTTCGGTGTTTCTAGAGATAAGTACACGTAATATTATCCCGCGATGGCTGGTAATTTAATGACACCCATTTCTCGAATTAGCTAACATGTCTTTCATAGCCAATTCTGGAATTTTATAGAATTTCTTGCTCATTTTGAGAATTTCAAAATATAAGAGTTATTTAGTTCTCCTTTTTTGTGTTTTTCTCGAAATGATATCGGAAATGTTTTATTGTTTATGCGTGTGACAATATATTTGCATAAATAAGTAACCGGAAAAAAGTTATGAATTTTTACAAGAAGCTATTGTTACCGCATCGAAAGCTGAACACTCAGAAAAAAATGTCGTAACCCACTGGCAGAGCAATTAGTTTAGACTTTAAAACACACTCGTGAGATGCACACAATTTTTCATTGCCCCGTTTGGAAAAAAAATAATCAGTTTGAAGTACCACTGTTTAAATGACCCCGTTAGCGGAAAAAACTATCATTTTTCTGTTTGTGTCTGCGGAAAAAAAAAACCTGCAAGTTTTCTGGCAGGGACTGTGCAGTTGCGGAAAGCATGTCCGTGTCTGCGGATTACAAACCTCGTTTCCTGATATTGACGTATCTGAACGTGTTTGCTAGGTGATGTGTCGGACAACCGCTTGTCTCGCCAGGTTCCCTATACGAACAGATGAAAGTTTGTCAGCTGTCTGTCGAAAAGCACTTGGGTAACCAACATTTCAAGAAGAAAAAAAATCACAGTCTCGAACTGTAGAAATTGAAACGTATACACTGGTTGACAATTTCCTTCAGTAAAGTTAGCAGGTGTACGGCGAAAAAAACGTTTCCATTACCCCCTCCCCCTCATTAACAGCGATACGTTAAAATTTGTGGACACTACATTTATTTCATTTACTGTATATTTATTTAATAGTGGAGGGGGTTGGTGGTTGCCCTGTGTAGTTGGCACCTCCACTATCGTCTTGTCATTTTTTTGGTTGTGTGTCCTGCTGATTGCCTACTGCCTCCGCGAGTTTTCGCGGTCACAAGTTACCACAGCTGACGCACCGCGTCTCGACGACTGCTCGATTGGTCGCGTCCACGCACTCTCCTGGGACAGGATTTGCTACCCGCGTCCAGGCCGGGTCGATACTCGTGTCTCGCAGCCGACGACGTCGACTACCGAGTAGCTGGGGTATCAGTCAGGGATGTTAGATCGTCAGTCGTGGTACGGGGCATTCAAAATAATAGTACACTGGCACTAAATTGTGGTGCATATCTAACAAATGCGTAAAATCACAATTTTTGTTTTGTTACTTTCATTACACAACAGTTGTTTGAACGTTAAACCACTGATATCAAACACTAATTATTTGAAACAAAGCAAAATAACTGAACATCACCTGGTTTGTAAATCATAAAATAATCATTCCACCTTTATAAAATGTGATAATCAAACACCGCTGCCTGTATAGTAATGGAACGTGTTTACCTTAAATAAGCCAAATTGTCCGTACAGAATACGGAACACAACCTGACTGCCAACAATAAATGACGAACTCGCAAACTAAAAGAAAACGACGGAAGAATGCCAGAAACCCGAAGAACATTGATGTAGATATCTTGTTCGTGAAACCTTCAAACGTCCAACCTCTAATTCGCAGATAAACTTTAGAGGTTCGGCTTTCGACTTGATGCTACACCCCACCTGTGGTGTACATAATGGTTCGTAGGTTCTACAGTTAAGATTAACTGACACAGACTATAGGTGCCTGGAAGATTGAGGGTATATCAAACACTTGCATTACATTTGGGTTTAACATGTTTATTTAACCGGAATTCATTCACACATTCCCGGCACTGTTGCGGGAAGTACACATATTTAACGCCCTGCGAGTTCAAGGCCTGAAGGGCTGATGGCAATGTTCTGGCTACGCTTCCGACGCTGTGGAGGTATTAGGTGACAGGACAGGTCCCTGATTGACGACGTGGTTACTTATCTGCACATGTTGCGTGGTAGTTGTTCCGGCAGTTAAGGTCTGGTGAGTTGGATGGCCCAGACACGTTCCATCATTTGATAAGATCTGGTGATCTGGATGGCCCTGTTATAGGCCCTCTGTGGTTGGCTTGTTGCACTCAGCTGGCTTTCTCTCAACATGGCGCTCCTCGTTGGAGCTCACCACTCGCTCCCGTTTTCGGCGTAGGGTAGTAACTGACTGCGTACTTCCCTACCACATCCCGGCGAGGTGGCCCTTGGTGAGCCCCACCCCGGGCCTCGGCGCGGGGTTGCACTGGACTAATCCCACTAGCTCGACATGGCACTCCTCGTTAGAGCTCACCACTCGACTCTGCCTTCTCGGTGCGTTATTGTAACTGACTGACTGATGCGGTACTAACTGACTCGCGTCCCGGCTTG
>NQII01002376.1:186962-233100 GCA_002778355.1 Clitarchus hookeri
ATGTTCGGTCACATGTGGTGTTTATATAAACACCTCAACTGTCAATCTACATAGAAACTTCAATAGAAAATATTTTACCGTGAAAACAACTGTCAAAAAAAGTGCACTCGTTCGTGAGAGTGACTATATACAAGTACGGTGTGGTACAGTCGTGAACAAGAGCGGCCATACCCTGCAACACTTCGCCACGCGCCACCGAGTCAAGGGCAGGGAACATTTTTCACTTGTTGATTCCGAAAGTGTTCGATTGACCGTGAACGAGAGGCGGTGGCAACTCGGTCGGGCTCGGATATGGATACGAAGGGAGGGGAGGATTCGAGGTTCTCCCCCTCCTTTCTCCTACTCCAGCCTGGGCCCCTGGGAGGGCAGGCAGCCCGGCCGAGTTGTAACCCTGCGCAGCGGAGCCAATCCCGAGTCAGTAGCGCCTCGGCCGCAGCAGGGAGCTGAACTCCACGCCACCACCCGTGGTGTCCCTACAAGCTCCGCCGGTGACGTCACCGCGTGCGACGCGGGTTGCCTAGCCCGCCAGGGTAGACACTGCTACAACTGCGCACAGGTGAGCGCAGCCCCCCTCCTCAGAAACCACTCGGTTAGAGAAAACGAATCCTTTGCCGAAGATACCCGAAGTCGAGGTTCCATGGTCTTACAGCTTCAGCATTATAAAATAAAACTTTTTGCATATCTAAACAGAATATTTAATATCATCGCATAAACGTAAATTTACAATAAATGATAATGTAGTTTTTCTTTTTTAAGATATTTAAGATGCCTGTGTTTGCTCCCGTTTATTATCATTTTGAATCTGGTAGCACAGTATTATTTTTCTCTGTGCCCTTCACATCACGTGCATTTTAATGAATATTTCCGTGAAACTGTTTATAAATCCATATGATTATGGTTTTCGTTCTCTCAAATGCATTTATGGAATGAAATAACTTTGAATAAATAACGCAGATAATAATTTTGGCCAGTAAACTTAGGCCAGTATTTAAAAATAATACAGGTATGTATACCGTCGAGTTGCGACTTTATCTTTGAATGCTCTTTGGGTGAGCACACAGTTTCTCCTCTCCCCTCCCCTTTCCCTCGGGGGTTTCATCGCCAGAACAGTTGACTTATTGCCATGTTTCGCTGTACTCTGTACATGTCTGAAGGCTTCTGCAAAGGCTTACTTAGCTTTCCAGACTGGGCCTTATCAGTACAGTAGATGTTACTGACGTTCCTCCAATGCATTAGCATGTGTCAACAGTACTGGAATTAGAAAATCACAAGTTTAATTTAAATGCTGTTCACAGTAAACTGTGCACTTTATACAGCTTTGTTTAAGATCTACTTCTTTGCACATTATATATTCTTCTGCCATAAATAAAATTACCATTGCCACGCGCTTGATCACTTTATTCAAGAGCCAGTCGAGTGCAATTGCAGAATAAATAGAAAAGTAAAGAATTTACAAATGCTCTAATCCTCGCATGGATATAAACTTAGCAAAACAAAGCAAAATACATAATTCCAATGTTCATAAATGTTTGCCTTACACTTGTAATTCAACGTTGAGAAATAGAACTACTTTTCTTCGACGTTACCAACTTTACCGGGCGCGCGCCGGTGAATATGTCCGTTAAAATGTATGCAAGTTTTTCAAAGCTTGGTTTCGGTTCGAAAGTACTCGGCTTGCTGAGAAGAATTTATAACCAACATATCTTCGAAAACACTCCGCTTGTTTATTGCTGTGTGATTGGACGATCAAGTTTATGACTCGGCTAAGTTCCTTTTTCAGACCAATCGCAAACGTTCCGTTTTAGAGTATCTGAATTCTCATCGGCCCAATAAACTGGGATAGTAGCTTCGTGCACGCACGACAGCCAATACGTAAAGAAACTTGTAAGGCGTGTGCACAGTATGATGAACCTTAAGAAAGTCAACTTTTCCCGCGATAATCCTCAATAGAGTGTTGAAAAAATTCGCAATTCTAACATTTCCGACACTGGCAGAAATTAATCATCACTTCCGCGAGATAATAAGTTTAACATCTATACGTGCTTGTGAAGTGGTAAATATTTCATTGGCTGTTGCCCTTAGGTTGTGTGGCACGTCTTAATTTCTCTTTCCCACTCAGAACTCGCCATCTGTACGGACGAATGTCTCTTAATAGCTCTCCCTCTCTCTCTCTCCCTCTCGCTCTCCCTCTCTCCCTCTCTCTATCTCCCTCTCTCTATCTACCTCTCCCTCTCTCCCTCTCTCTCCCTCTCTCTATCTCCCTCTCTCCCTCTCTCTCCCTCTCTCTCCCTCTCGCCCTCCATCTCCCTCTCGCCCTCCCTCTCCCTCTCTCCCTCTCTCTATCTTCCTCTCTACCTATCCCTCTCGCCCTCTCGCCCACTCTCATTCTCTCCCTCTCTCCCTCTCCCTCCCTTCCTCTCCCTCTCTCGCCCTCTGTCGCCCTCTCTCGCCCTCCCTATCACCCTCTCTCTATCACCCTCTCACCCTCTCTCTCGCCCTCTCGCCCACTCTCCTTCTCTCCCCCTCTCTCTCTCGCCCTCTCTCGCCCTCCCTCTCACCCTCTCTCTCTANCTCTCTTTCCCTCTCTTTCCCTCTCTCTCCCTCTCTCTCCCTCTCTCCCTCCCCCTATTTCCCTCTGTCTCTCCCTCTCGCCCTCTCTCTCCCTCTCTCTCCCTCTCTCTATCTCCCTCTCTCGCCCTCTCTCTTGCCCTTCCTCTCGCCCTCCCTCTCGCCCTCTCTCTCCCCCTCTCCCTCTCTCTCTTTCTCTCTGTGTGTTTGTAAGTTCATCCTGCTAGTATCGCATTTTTCAGGGCCACCTGTTTTTCGCGGAAAATTCCACCACTAGTTGTACTGGAAAACACGTTTGTTCAGAAACAATTTCGTGGTTGAATGGTTTTAACTCTCACGCTACTGAGGTGTCTGCCAGATAATCACGAAAGTTCAGTGCCGAACGAACTTAATTCTGATAAGCCAAGTCAAATAGAGACTGTTCCCTTAAACAGACACCCGGCCAATAGCCAACGAATATCTGCTTGTCTGGACGTAGGTTGTTGGATCCTATTCTGCGCACAAATATTTTCCTGGAAAACAGAAGGCCCTGCGTATTTTATAGTAGAGCCGAATAATATATTTTGAAGATAAAAAAAATGTATTTTGTGCTCCTTGCTTGCCAAACTTAAGAATGAAATTGAGTGAGTGATTGAAGAGATTTGAGCGGCTCTTAACAGCGAGGTCTTGAGAGCCAATGAGGGTGAAACGAGGTGAGAATGGAGTAGCTCCGGAATGTAAGAGTGGAGGAGAGTGACATAGTCCGGCACGATTCCCGCTTGCGAAAATAAGAGCTTACCCGGACCGCCTTGGAGGGAGGCGAGCAGCCTAACCGCTCAGCCACCGCGTTCCCAGGGCACTTAGTGTAATCATATTTTACGTAACAGCTATTTCTTACTAGGCATTGCAAATAAACCTGGGCTCTCCCTGTTGTATTCATATTAATTACAAATGAAATACAATTTTTTGATAAAATAAAAATTTCAATTAAATTTAACCAAAAATAAGGTAGTTTTATGTTAAAACAACACTTGTGATAAGTTACGTGATAAATTCAGTAAACAACCAAGCACTTCAAACAGGTTTGGTTCAGAAATTGTGGAGAAAACGTGAATAGATTATACGCAGAATAGATACATTCACTTGTCCCGCGAACTCAAGCCGCACACGCCAGAAAAAACCGCGTCGCTGAGCAGCAAAATGCCACATCGCCGTGCCCCAACCACAGCGTCTGTAACTCGCTCGTTAGTCAGTAACCCAGCCAATAGGGTTCCTTTCGCAGCACGCAGTAACCAATCGGACGCAAGGCTCGTTCCAGAGCTTCGCGCAACCAATGGGCGCGCCCACATCAAAGGAACCACCGCGATAGTTCACTTTCGTATTACGTATTCTGTGGCGCAGATGTAATTTTATTGTAGAGGGGTACTTACCCCTCATGTCACACATTAATTTTTCGTTTCAAATGTTGCGAAACAAGAAATATTTTGTGTGAGAAGTACTTACAAATTTATTGCATATGCCGGACTTTTTTTTTGGAACCTATGGGAAGATTTTCAGTAGAAACAACCAACAATAAAATAATTTGTGCCTCAGCAGCAAGCAATAGCAATACCCAGGGAAAGGCAACGCCCGCATTGGTGCTATCTTCTGGACCCGTACAGCTCCGACCATGATTTCACCTCTTCTGCAACATTTCAAACGTGAACGAGTATATTCGGGACAATACGTTAAGGGGTTAAGAGAGACAATGAGTTACGGCATCAATTATATCTTTTTTTTTTTCGTAAACTTATAGTATCAGGAACTCAAAACGAGTAGTCTAAATTTGATAAATGAGGCCTATTTTGCTTTACCAGCACGATAATAAGAGCTTCAGATGAATGGCGCAACATGTTTTCTTTAGAAAAAACATCCACCTAGAGAAAATGAAAATAATGACATTAATGACATTTTAAAACTTTTGATAGTAATAGTAATATAAGCTTGCGCTGCAATATTTTTTAACCTCAAAATATATTAACATTAGAACACACACTAATATGTGTCACGAAGATTTATCCGGTTTAAAAAACCTTGGTTTTGTGTAACAATTAAATTTAAAAATAAACTGACTTTTGGCCAGATCCACTTTTGTGATTGGATTATCTACGTTGTTACGCATCTTAGGCGTCTACCCGCGATTCACAGACGTAGAGTATAATAGTAACCTAATTCTGATTGGCCAGTCAAGTAGGAAAATATCTTCTCTCATAGACACGCCGCCAATAAGGAAAAGAAAACTGCTTATATGTCCGCACGGTATTGAAATATAGCACGTGCGGAAATGTTCTCATGAAATTCGTGAGTCCCTAGCAATAAGTTGGAAAAAGTAGTTCTAATTCCTAGTGGTTTATTGTAACAAGTGTAATGTTTATATTTGTGGCAACATAACCGCATTCAAACCTAGCGTGTACAATCGTATCACAAAATGTAAAATACACAGAAACGAATTTGTTTGGCGGTTACTTTGATATGCGCGGAACTCTTCGCCGATTGGCCACGCGAATCTCAGGAAACGGCAAGCGTGTCTGACTGGCTACTGAGTGCTGTGGAAGACACCATATAGGTATATTAGCCCGTTCGGTCGCATAGTAAATAAATACACCTAGACGAAATGGCGTGTCGTATCCTTGGATGTTGGCGTACCCGTTCTCTGATAGGTTGTGCGAGGGTCTGGGGAACGGGTCTTGTGTCTGATTGGTTACCGCATGCTGCGAAATTTATCCTACTGGCTGGGCTACTGGCTCTAAAGTAAGTTGCCAGGCGCTGATTGGCGAACTGAGTTCCGGCACGTTGCTCGCTAGTCACGCCATTTTGGTGGCATGCGCTGCTGGAGTTTTATTGAAACCAACTTTTCGTCTGTCTCATCATTACTGCTCTGGGGGCGTCCCCGAGATGACGTCAGGGGTGAAGGTAGTTCTCCGGCCAGACCACACGCTTGGTAAACTGAGTGCTAGGATCTCAGGCCTTGTGCTAGGACATGCTCGGTGCGATCTGGTGAATCAGATCGGGGCAACGCTCGGTGCGGCCTGATGGACAGGTCGGGGCTACGGATTTGGTCAATTTCGGTGAGCGCTGGTCGTGTCTGCGTTGAGAGGGCGTGATCCCTCTTCCTCGCCTACTGGGAGGCCGGGGTTCGGAATGGCCGTAATGGCTAAGAGCGCCCCGTTAACAAATAAAAGCACGACTTCGGTTGTGAATCATATATATATATACATATATATATATATATATGTCTCATCATTCGTGCCACCCCTGGTTCCGCAAATTGGGCTCCGCCGCCCGTCTCCTTATGGGAACCAGTCTCCTCGCGGCTCGTCAGGGATATCTGCCGTGATGGCTTGGGCCGACAGATGCTACCTAGGTCCGACCACTTGGCGGGGTGTTGGACCACTTGGCATTCAGACCGATCGGGCCCGATACTGGAATTTCGTGGTGCAGAAATTCTATAGTTTGGAAAAGGTCAGCGTCTGATGAGACCTCCTCCGGCTGCACTGCTGGTGGATGGATGAGGTGGCGATAGCACGGAGACGGTGATGATACATGGAATAACTCTGGAACCTAACGGTCCAGACCTATTGAGTTTTATAAGGACGGAAATCTTCCATTCAGAGTCTATCGCACGCCACCCTCCTCTTCTGGTGGGCATTGTTGGTGGGGCGGGCGGACACTGAAAACCCACTAGTGGCTTGGCAAATAAGTGGGAGCACGGGCTGATTGGGTTGGCGCCACCAGAGGTTCTCTCTGGTGTGCCGATCACTAGAGGTTGGACTCGTGCTGGCAGTGGTTAACTCCGTATGCTGGAGGAAGTCTGGAGAGATTCCCCGCTCTCAAAGAAAGGCCGGGCGGTGAGCGGCAACCCGCTCCTGTTGTGTCCTGGTAAGACACTAGAGAAATGGATAGAAGAACCCCGGCCAGACCACACGCTTGGTAACTGAGTACGAGGGTCTCAGAACCTTGTGGTAGGGTGTCTCTTGGTCGTACCTGTGAATCAGGTTAGAGCTCTAGTTGTGGTTACTTCAGGTGCATGGCTGGGCCACCTGCGAGAAGAGGGCCTGATCCCGATTGGATGGTCGTAGCGCGGGATGGCCTAGCAGCTAAGAGCGCTACGTAAAAATACAAAAGTACGAAGGGCGAGAGGCTCCTTGTATTTGCAATATATTATATATATATATATATATATATATATATATATATATCTCATCATCATTGTGTTGTCCTTGGGATTTACAGTTTTTTCGTTTAATTATTCGTTCTGTAATTCATTGTTTGTTTATATGTTTTTTTTATTTATCTGACAAAATTAACACTATTTTACTTGTATGTTTTGACTACAGCCACTCTTGGATTATTTTTCGTGTTTTGTTTCATGTCTCAGACTTTGTTTTCTGTGATGACATAGTGTATCAATGGAGTATGTTCAAAATATTTCACCTAATAATTTCTATGTGCGCTATACTTGTGTATAATGTACATTTTGCAATCAGCGAAAAAAGTACTACGTGTTGGAAGTAGTTTACATCAACCATTCATAAACGAGAGGTGTGATAACGTTCGCAAATTCAGGTTACCCGGCGGGTAGACTCTAAAGGCGTTATATACTTTTTCCTCGCTGTGTACAGCACTGGCTATAAATATATTTCATGTGCAACACGCCCACGATCGTATATCATGGTGGCTGAACGGATTATGCATCTATTATTCAACGCCACTCCGCCTTGCGTGTGTGGCTGGAGTTTCTAAGTACACGCCACCGTTTTACTCGTGTAGGGATTCTTAGCCCGTTCAGACCCAGTGTACTCAGTCTTGCCCGCTACGCACGTGTAGGTAATATTTGGTCTGTACTGCACACCGCGAAGCTCGCTGGCCAATGATCTTACCCGTGGGTAAATGATTCGCAAACCATCGTCTTACTGGTCTGTTATAGTTGGTTCATATTACTGTAGCCAAACATATAGCCTACAGCTCAATGACTGTGGCAACGAAACAAGTGTTGTGTCGACTTCAGTACAGCACACATCATATAAAGTTTTGTTTGCAACACCTGAAACCGTAAATTAAAGTGGGTCTGAAAAGATTTAATATTCTGTGGTCACGTATTCTTTGCACAATATGGTTAAATTTTAATTGCACTATGCACTCTATTTGTCGGTGCACGAGTATAGAAAAATGGGCTAGAGTGCACATGCGAGCTGCACATTAGACACTCTCCGTGCTCCAACATTGGGCTTCTATTTTGCCAGCAGCACTATCACAAACAACGTTGGTAGGATTTCGGGTTGAACACGGTTCGTGTAAGTGGATACTGCGAGATGTTTGTGCACTTCCTCTAAACTTATCTTAATGCGACTAGTACATATTGAAGTTGGTCAGTGTATTTTATTCATGTAAAAGGGCGAGTCATTTGAATATTCAAGCGCAAACAAACGCGTTCGTCATTGTTGACCAGGAGACTTCGACAGTTGTGTCGATGAAAGGCGAGTCCATGTTTGGTATACTCTACTCGCGGTTTTCCTCTTTCTTTTTTAACCAAACCTTTTAAAAATCACCCCATATATGACGTGCGCGATTGTTTCCTGAATATGTCGTATATCACAAGCGTTTTGTACTTTTGTTAACATAAAGATGACATATTTTGTTAAATTGAAGTTTTACTAATAACATATTGATAAATTATAACATTTCATCTATAATAAATATGAATAAAAACGGAGAGCAAAAATGTGTGCGAGCAATGCCTAACAAGAAATAGTTTTAATGCAGAAATAATTTAAATCCGTGACCACTAATGCGGCGTGTGGTCACTTTCGTGTAGTTATCTAGCTTCAATTAAACTTTTTTTTTGCATGAGGCGGAGAAATATCCTAAAAGTATGACTTGGCAGGGCTTAAAAAAAATGGAAGTGCGTAGATGAGGAAAATTGGTGTACCTCGCCTTTAGTCTTATTGATGCCCGATGGTCTGATTCTTAAACGGTGCTACTACTTCACGTAGTGACTGTTTAATATCACAATACCTTACGGCTAATTTGTCACAATATGGAAACTAGTATTGCGTCATCTTATGAAGAGCTGGCATCATACTATTTGTTATTTGCAGCACCTCAAATCTTAAATTAATAATGTCTTTGAAAGGGACACATTTGATTCGTTGTAAAAAAAATAACAACGTGATAGTAAATTCGTTTAATTGTGGACGTTATCAATTGTTTGACGCAATGCTACCAGCTAATAGGTTAGGGCAGAGATACATATCATATGTGGTAAAAGAGTACATAATTGGCGAAAGATGGGCCCTAGTAGGCTTTTCAGTGGTATTAATTTGACAGCTCACCAAGTACAACATATTTTCCTCTATACGTTTTTACAGTTTAGGAAAGTAATTATTACATCCTCTCGGAAATATGCAGAAAATGTAATTGAAAAATATAATCTATTATTATTTGTCTGCATCCCACTATTTGAATGTTTATGGCGTAGTTATTTTAGAAAAACCTACGCGCAAAGTAATGTCTCGGGTAAATGGTTAACTACGTAAACTGAACCGACTGCGAGTTTATACGTATGAATTCGGGATGGTGGAGAATAAAAGCGAATAATTTAATTTGTGGTTGGTAATAGAATGCGGCAATTAAAATAAATAAAGTCGTGGAATACGGACGGCTTGGCTGCATGTATTACTGTAGTTCGGATTCCTTTCATTAAAAAATTATTTATTCAGCTTTATTGTTTTAAAACCAAAGCTAAAGCGAGTAGGTATTTTATAATGTAACAGTATAACAGAGAAATTGCAACATAATTAAACTACTTTCGAGTGTTTGCGTTTAATAAATCCCCCATTAAACGGTAATTAAATTCCCAAACGGCATACTTTGACATGCTACCTGTATATAATTTTATTTGCCCATATCAAAAACATCTCAACCTCTAAAGAATATTGAAAGTAATGTAATCAATCACGTGTATGTACCGAGCGAAGACTTTTGAATGTAATCGGGTGAACGGAGAAACTGTTTTTAATATGAGCTGCCACAATTATTTTTTCAGTGGAACCTAATGGCGAAAGTTGGGTTTCGATGTGAAACTTGCAACTTGTTGCACAACCTCACACTCGTGAAACCTGCACAGACTTACAATATTAAAATTCTCTGTTTATTTATTTGTAGTCAGCAACACGTATCAGACACGTGTATATGAACTAAAACTTTAGCAATGTTACGAAACCTCAGAAGTTAAACATATATTTAGAGTAAGACCACGCACAATATCAGAAAGTATGTTTTAATTAATAACTTACTTTCCTCTACATGAGTGCAAATTATTTTTAATGAAGTTCTCAATAAAGGTAGGCCTTAATGTCTCGTTGACAGTAAAAATCATGAACCAAAAACATATGAAACAGTACCGAGACAATTACATATACACACGTGCCTTTCCCGGGACTCAAACCCAGAAAACTTCGTTAAAAAAGCTAATGTAACTGCATCCGAGTTTATGATATGTCGCATTAACTTCGTATGTAATCAGTATATCGTTGTAAATATTAGCGTTCACTAACTTTAAATATTTAAATGGCTATAATTTTACAAATAAGTGTGTAAAGAACTCCAAACACGTAAATTTATATGGCCTACCATAGCACAAAGTATATGTTAAATTTGGTTGAAATATGTTTACTGGAACGCGAGATAGGGCAAACAAACCTTATTTTCTTAGTTAATGATAGATTACAAAATTGCCTAGAAAAAGTTTTCTTATAGTAAGTTTCTAATAGATACTGTCAGCATAAAAAGTTTGGTTCAATTAGGTTAGATTGTTAAATAGATATGACAATTGTTCGCAATTTTGAAAATCAACGTCTGACGCTACTTAAATCATGAAACTTTACAAGGCCTTCTGTAGCACTAATATTATGCAAAATTTGGTGGAAATTAGTTGAATTGCTCCGGAAATATTACAAAATGTTATATTTTCTCACCTGGCATTATTTTCCTAAATAATGTTAAAAGAGGATCTCTGTATGCATAATTGAGGATTCTAATGAATACCCTTAGTGTTAACAATTTGGTTAAATATTGTCGAATTTTTAAATATATAACGTGCTAACCTAAATATTTGTATAAACGCCATTAAAAAAGGCTTGCCGCAAATAAAACATGTTACTTTACATACCCCATGGTAACAGGCCGAATGATTTGAATTGATATATGGCATAAAACGTCCATTTTTTTTATTTCAAATTGACGATCTTCATACATGGATGACAAAAGGTTATGTATTAGCACATTCGATGATTGTCGTTGATACTGCCAGTATACAATGTTAAGTTAAAATTTGTTTCGTAATTTCGTAGCCATAACATACCTAGCTAAAATATGTATATGGCCGCCATTTTTTAAATACGTTCCTCGCCAATTTGAATTTCATACGGTTACATGGCTTACCATAATATTACTAACGTGCCCAATTTGGTTAGAATTAGTCGAGTAGTTTTCGAGATATAACGTAAATGCTTTATTTTTTCATTTGGTGCTTATCTTCCAAAATGGCTGACCAACAACAATATCCATGTTTAAATTCCATGCTTACATAGTTCGCTGCCAATATACAAAATTTGGGTTAAATGGATTGAATAGTTCCTGAGATACGACATATTGCCCTAAATATTAAATTGGCCGCCACTTTGAAAGTAAGTTCCCGGCGAAGTCGAAAACTACGTAATGTATCCTTACTAAGTATTTTTATATGTGTACCGAATTTGGTGAAATTTGGTTCACGCGTTCAAAAATTGAAAAGGGAGGAGGGGGGACATACGCACAGGCGCACACAGAGCCACACACACCTACACACACACCTACACACACACCTAACACACACACACCTACACACACACACCTACACACACGCCTAACACACACACACCTACACACACACCTAACACACACACCTACACACACCTAACACACACACACCTACACACACACACCTACACACACGCCTACACACACACCTACACACACACACCTACACACACCTAACACACACACACCTACACACACACACCTACACACACCTAACACACACGCCTACACACACACCTAACACACACACCTACACACACACCTAACACACACACACCTAACACACACACCTAACACACACCTAACACACACACCTACAAACACACCTATACACACCTACACACACACNACACCTACACACACCTACACACACGCCTACACACACACCTACACACACACACCTACACACACCTAACACACACACACCTACACACACACACCTACACACACCTAACACACACACCTACACACACACCTAACACACACACCTACACACACACCTAACACACACACACCTACACACACACACCTACACACACGCCTAACACACACACACCTACACACACACCTAACACACACACCTACACACACCTACACACACGCCTACACACACACCTACACACACACACCTACACACACCTAACACACACACACCTACACACACACACCTACACACACCTAACACACACACACCTACACACACACACCTACACACACCTAACACACACGCCTACACACACACCTAACACACACACCTACACACACACCTAACACACACACACCTAACACACACACCTAACACACACCTAACACACACACCTACAAACACACCTATACACACCTACACACACACCTACACACACAGCTAGGAAACTGATCTCATAAGCATGTATTTCCTTCGGAAAGTAGGCTAAAAATTGATAATTGACAAACACTCTACATAAGTACAATTGTTGTATCCTTAACAAGGATCATCTGATAAGTATGAATATATTATTCTATCTGTTTAAGCTGTTTGTGTTATCTGCAGATTCAAACATATTCAGTACTGGAGGGTCCATTTTCTTCCCCTATTATTGTTAGCTGTTGCGCGCAGTCTAGGTTCTGAGGTGAAAATAAATATTTGAAGCAAGTCAGCATTCGTGTCACTGCTTAAGATTTCCACTGGAATAATCCCCTGTGTTGAATGTTGTGTTTATTCCATACCTCTTCAGCATCTTCGAAATGTTGCCCAAGGTGCAAACATATCTCTGCCACGAAATAATATGTAGGGGCTAATAGAAACTGGAAACAAATTATACGGGTTTCAAAAAATGCTTCCGTTGGTGGTAACTCACCCAATTGTTGCAAAACCGAGTCAAAAATTGGTGAAATCTTTAATTTTCCTTATCTTGCAACCCCAATGCCGAACTGAGGATTGCAAAAAAAAACTGCCGGAATAAATATGAAAACAAAGAAAATGTACGCAGATTTTCGCAAAATAATTGCTTTTTTCAAATAGTTGACTGTTAACAACTTTAATTCTTGTGTAGCTGCAACATTCAATAATGTCTATAAATTTAGTCAGTTGTCAACAAATGTTGTTCATTATTCCTGCATTGTAGTCACCTCTCTATGTATATTCCAAATTAATAAACTTTAATATTAGAACAATAATTTACTCGGTAGTAAAATAAGATAATTTAAATACATAGTTTACGATTGGAAACTGCCTGAAGACAACGGTAGATGTAGTGTGTTACAGCTGTCCGATAGAGGTGCCAGTGCTGATATTTTTGCGCGGATTTTAGCATGATCCCTATCTTCGATCGAAGAAAATAACAGTTTTTACAAACCTAGGATGTTGTACAATAATGAGATAATAAAGAATTACTGCTTTGGTTTGAATAAATGTACTTTTTCCTTCCTGAACTGCCAAAATCTAAACAATTTGCCCCGCCAAAAATACAATTAAATGCAATAAAGTAAACAAGACATGCAAATTAAAGTAGACAAAGATGTCCCAAGACTTAAAGCTGATTCTGATATGAATCGGCTACTTAGATGTTGATGGGCAATGTAATAAATTGTAGCTTGTTCGTGATTTGCATATAAACCGGAGTTTTCTGTTTGACTCTTTAGACGAAAAAAAATCGTAAGTTGTTAAGCCCAATAAATAAATTCATTCGATCACGCAATGGACTATGAATAAAAAATATCTTGCGACTGTGTTCTAAACTTTGAATTACAATTTAAGAAGTGATTTTTAACCGTAGATTAATTTTAAATCCCAATTCTTATTTTGCCGTTCATAAAGTTGTTCAGAGTGACTTCAACTTCGTTATGGAAGAGGATGTTCATATAACGAGCTGTAAATGAAGTCTTTGTTTTCGGAGCTTGCTCCTGCTGCCGAGATGCGTTTTCAAACGCCCGCCTTCCAGTTTACGCCGTTGATAGGAAAAGTTCTTAACCGAGTCGTATACAGTTTTACGGGCGCCGCGCTCAAAGAGGAAAGAGGCTACAAAATTTCGAACGTCGTAAACATTGGAAGGTCGGTCCCTCCGCCGATCCACGCTCGCGACTTCGCCGCTGAGTGTATTCCGCTTCGTCCAGCGTGGTACTCTGGGTGTATCCTAACCCGTTCAATCGCATGGTCCACGGTCGTGGGCACGTTGCACGTGAATTATGTTTATGGTCGGTACTGTACATATATATATATAATACACAACTGAAGCCATGCTTTTATTTGTTAACGGGGTGCTCTTAGCCGTTACGGCCATTCCGCACCCCGGCCTCCCAGTAGGCGGGGAAGAGGGATCACGCCCTCTCATCGCAGACATGACCAGCGCTCACCGAAATCGACCAAATCCGTAGCCCCGACCTGTTCACCAGGCCGCACCGAGCGTAGCCCCGATCTGATTCGCCAGATCGCACCGAGCATGTCCTACCACAAGGCCTGAGATCCTAGCACTCAGTTTACCAAGCGTGTGGTCTGGCCGGAGCACTACCCACACGCCTGACGTCATCTCGGGGACGCCCCTGGAGCAGTGCGATACTGCACACAGCAAGGCATCATTGCCCAGCCTCCCTTGTTGCTAATCTGATTTGTAAAACCCTTTTTCTACACCTCTTTGCCGTGAATGCTCAATGCAAATATCGTAGAGCACGCAGCAAATTGTTCACTGGTTGCAACATGAACTAAAAAATTAACGTGTGACCGAACGGGTCAATTACGGGATATTACCATCAATAAATAAATTGAAAAAAATTTTAATTTTAAATAAAAATATCTGAATTAAATTCAATTATTATAAAACTAGATATAATGATTTACGAATAGCATATCACATCTATACTAATATAATTAATAAATATATAACTATAACTAACATAATAACATAGATCAAATATATGTTTTCTATATACGGCTTCTTCACACTTTTTGAATCAAACTTCTGAAAAATTGCCTCATGTTTGACTTATTGAGTTGTTTTCTAATTGTGTTATCTATCAGAAGCATTTTATACTTGTTTTAACACAAAATATCATAAAATTGTCTTATTTTTGCTTAAATTATATTGCTATATATATAAAGTCTGTAAACTAAAATATTTCATTTATAATTAATATAAATAATAACTGGGACAAAATGCGTGTGTTGGTAATGCCTAGTAAGAAATAGTTCTTATGCAAAATATCATTGCACTGAGTGCGCACGAATGCGTGGCGTTGTTCCTTTGGTGTAATTATCAGACATAGTTAACTTTGTTTGCAGGAGGCGGGGGAATACCCTGGATGTAGATATTTAGCATGGCTTCAGAAAAGTTGGAAGTCATACGAGCAATCGTTTATTTTTATTCCTTCGCTATTAAATTCTCCCCTCATTTATATAATCAGTTTAAATGTGAAGTCTACAAAGTAAGGAATACAAGTTAAAAAATTTGTCCCTCAAAAAAAAAATAATAAGACGGTTTGAAAAACACCTTTTCGGCCATAAAAATAAATAGTAATTGTTATCTTTTCTGTTGCCATTGTTTTACATGAATGTCCATAACTTCTAACATGCCGGCCATTAATCACTTAACAAACTCTTTGGGGACAAGCGAGAAGGAAATACATGGCGGAATCAATAAAGCAACAGACAATGAAATGTTCAGTTCCTCACGACCACTTGCAGATATTTCCCATCTACTGTAGTTTTGTTGCAAGCGATAATTCCGCTACATAACTTCTCAGTGTGTTGAAAGTGTTAAACATAAAACGAAACACTTGTATGTAGCAATGTGTCTTTCATTTTTGATAAAAAAAACACACAAATAAATCACAAGGAATGTCTATGAATACGATAAAACCAATCAGCGATCACAAGCAAGCTCTTATCTGAACTCTGGTGATATACAGCAGCGGCGTGATAAACAACTTGGTGTATGAACGCACTCGATTGTCATGACGACAATACGAGCGCTCGATATTTTATGACGCCCAACCTATCACGCGACTGCGCACGTTGGGTGGTCGGCATACACAAATTTATGTATACGTATTTGTACGTATACATGTATAAAATGCTGTACGGATTTATGAATGTGTCTACGCATGTGTATATATGTAGATGAGTCTGTTTCTGTGTCTGTGTATCTACGAGTGTGTATACGTGTGAAAATATGCATTTATTTTTGCACGTAATTTGTATGTTTACGTTATTTTATCTCTGGGTTTGGTTTGCAAGTGCACAAATGTATGTACATAAGATTATTAATTTATAAATTAATTGTTATGCATTATTTTATGTGCATGTAAGTGTGTAATTGGTGTACATATTTAGGTATATAAATATATGTATATAATTATGTGTGTAGGTTTTCTGGTATGTAAGTTTACGTATACATGCATACATGTATGCGTGTATAGTTATTAAGGAAAGTAGGTTAGTAAGTATACGGAAATGTGTTTACACGAGGAAATTGCTAAACCTAAACGAGTGAACTTGTGTATTCTAGTTCTTAAACTACACACAACATTGTAACTATACATCCCGAATGCATACTTCATTCACCACGGAAAATCGCTTTATATTGCAAAACTATTTGGCTCATCCAAAAATTTTTTCAGTCTTAACGTAAAGCTGCACTGCTTACATAGAAATCCTGCCATATAACGATACAGTTTTCTTTGCCTTATCGAACGAACAATATAAAATTGCGCACCGCAAAACGGTAGGCCAAAATTTTCCCATCTCTTCCAAAGAGTATGGCTCGCACGTCGGAACTCAATAAGTGATATAACCAAGTAAAATACTCGTAACTGAAGATCTGTAACAAGTCGCAAGGGCTGGCGAATAATTATATTGAACAAGGAAGCAAAGCCATCAGAGTATTCTATTTGCTTAAATTACACGGAAACCACCATTTTCATGGAAATCCCGCCATTGAAACAATCGTCAAGTTGCCAATTATTTCCAAATTGAAATTTTCCCAACTCGTTTCACCAGTGTGAAGACATTTTGAACACTATAAGGTTTCAAATGCGTTATTAACTCAGTCGGTAAACATTTTAAATGTTGGTTGTGAAAGTGAGAATGAAAACTTCTGATGTGTTGAAACGTATGCTAACGTTTGGTCTTACGAGGGCTTTGTACTGTGATCTAATATTTTTAAGAAAGTAGGGAAAGTAAACCCAAATCAATTTAAAAAGAACAGTATATATGGTTCCAGTGAAAACGGGCGGTTGCTTAGTGAATTTTACAGTGACTGAAATTCACTGGTTCAGATGTTTCCTGTGGGCCACATGAAATCAACTTCTTAGTATTGTAAAATGGCGAACATTCGTGAACAGCGGTGGCGAGGTAAATTGTAACCACTGCAATTAAATTATCGATCTCTGAAGTTGTTCCACGTGTTTCTGAGATTAGTTTATTAACATCGTAAGTAGTAAAGTGTACGGAACACTATTTTATTTCCGAAGCATGAAATAACTTTACGTGGACATGCTATCCATTTGTAACTGTTACCATGTGACTAATTCTTAAAAAATACGTAAGTTACGTGCTGAAATTGAGTAATAATTTAGAATGGCCGCCGTATGACTTAAGTTTGTTCTAGTGGAGATCCGATACCCATTAACTCAGCATTTTTTTTTTTTTTTTTTTTAAATTTTTNAATATTTCTAACAAAACACACAGAATATAATAAGTAAACAATTTTAAGAATATCTAAGCCTCTACATGAAGCACGAGTTCATGAAAGCACCCCTTACTTCGTGTTATCCTAAGACACTAGTTCTCAGTTAATCTAACTGATTCATCCGTATATAGTCCACTCGTGGTTACTTCCAACTTTTCTGAAGCCCTGCAAAATTTCTGCTTTCATCATATTCTTCCGCATCGTGAAAACAAAGCTTATCTAATGTTAAATTATTGCACCAAAGGAGCAACGCACTGCGTTAGTGCGCACTCAGTTTAATAATATTCTGCATAATAACTATTTCTTTCTAGGTATTACCAACACACCTATTTTCTCTCTGTTTTTATTCTTATTAATTATAAATGAAGGGATATAAAGATGAAATATAAGTAAAAGTTCAATTGAACCAACAGTAAGATACTTTGTCAACGCAAGTATATAACGCTTGTGATACATGACAACCAGACACCCCATATTAAGGCAATTTTTCAAAGGTTTGATTCAATAAGTGTGAAAATACCACGAATAGATTACTGCGCATGTAACATTTACCCACCCACCGCAATTAGATCCATCAAAATCAGGCTGTCAAGGAATATGATGCGGAAGTTTGTACGTATAGGGGAGACTCGGGAAATTTGGCAATACTGATAATTTGGCACTATTTTGTATTTCTGTTATTCCCAAATTACACTCATTACGCGACGTAGTTTCTCATTCTGCCAAATGAGAGTAGCACCTAACATATACTATCCGCGTGTTTCAGAAGTGAAAGCAGCGCCCCTGCGTGCATCATTCATGAACTAACAATACTGGAGTATTTTGTTCTCGGTTACTAACACTGTTTGTTGCATATCGTGTACGAAATCATATAATTTTTTTGCTTTTAGTGACATATAAAGTAATCGGACAGTATTTTGAATTACAAATTCCAAGCTTCCGGAAAATTCATAATGGTAATATTATTTTTTAATTGGCACCTCCAATAGCTTAGTCCAGAACGTAGTTTTTATAGCATTACAACGATGTTGTGGAGTTTGGGCGAGTTTTCTAGTTTTTGGGCGGATAGAGAGCCGTACCAACTGTGCTGATATAAAGCTGAACAGCATGTTCCACCTATCGGCCAGTTGTGTAACTGTTCGTGGCGTGTGCGGTGTGTTGCAGACATGCCGATGGGACGCAGGGAAACTCTTCAAAATATACGTCTGACGACGTTTGGTATGCTCTAGGTAGAATCTTACGAGATGGTTGGACTGTTTATAAATATAAAGCTTTAAAGGAGTACAGCGTGCATTTCAACACATTAAAATGTTCTTCGACTTCATCATCTGAACCAAATGAGAAACTAATGAGAAAGGAATGCCTCTGGTGCTTGCCGGCCAGTGATGAAGAATTGTTGGCTGTCTTTATAATAAATGTGCAAGAAATTGCCTTTGTTTTGTGTGCTATGGATGTTAGGCGACACGTTTGATCTAGTTAGTGAAGTTTGCCAAGGCCTGAGGCAGTATCGTCGCAATTTGTAATGCCTTGGTTGCAGAGGTTATTTAGGTTTAAACGTACGAGACAAATGTATTTCAAAGTTAATTTCTACCGCATGACCTTTATAGTACTTATTATCAGCAGTGGGCGATAATCTATTGTTATGACATCAGTTTTCTCACTATACCACCAAATTACCCTTGTGCTGCTGCCAAATTAAGTGTTCTGAGTCATTTTATGCTTATAGCAATACTTTTATAAAGATATTGTTGCATGCCCCCCCCCCCCTTTGTTTCCTTTGTGTGGGAAGGGGCGCGGGAGCTGGAGGTCAAGCTTGTAACGTTAGACGGAGCGAGCGGCCTATCTTAAAGGATGCTGCCGCACACACCGATAAACTTATTGCAGCTCGTGCCTAGCTGACCCTGAGAAGCTCATATTCCTTCATTTGTCACGCAGGAATGTCATCACCATTACCTTTCCCAGATCCACTTGGATTGCCGAGAATGTTCTAGACGGCACCTACCTCAAGTATAAATACCATGTACGGGCCTCTGAGGGAGAGTGATTAAGAGCCGAGAGTTTGGCGTCTCGTGCGACCTTAAGCGACAGTTGGGTGATTACGGAGCGGCGAGGGACGACTGCAGCGATCTGCGAGAGTGTGTCAGCGAGCTTGTGTGCAGTGAAGAGTGGGACTGATCTGTGGGACTTTGGGCTGGATGCACGAGTGAAAAGACATTCGGGACGATGGAAATAGACGGTTTTAACTAAACGTGTGGAAATAATTGGAGCAGTTCAATGGGCATTAGCAAGAGTAAAGACTGCAATAAAGACGTTAATTTAAATACAGATACTCATTAAATATTGCGCTCAATAAGAATAATAAGAGTTAATAGGACGCTCTGACTGGTAAATAGCATATGTTTGGCTGTTTGTACCATTTAAAATAAATATAATTACTGAATTAAGTTCTTTTATTTGTATTAAGACCTCCATCCCTCACGAACTCCGATACACCCCTCAGGCGTCCCATGTAACAATATAAATGTATATTGTTGACGCGTGGCAGGTACGGAGGATAGGAATTGCGCTGTATTCACACCCTGAGAAATAATCCCCGGGGAAGTCCCGACGTATAAAAACTTTCGGGGATGTACCACAGCCGAAGGAAAAATGAAAAGTCCCGAAAAAGAGCTGATATAAGCCCTCGGCGAAGGAAACAGGGTGACCCCCTGGACGAGATACTGCCGACACAGCTGCCGGGAACCCCCGAGACGCTTGCTACACCCCGCCCTCCAACCCTAGTTTGAGTGCGAGAGCAGCTGAGGAGACACTAAATCCTATACAAAAACTTGCGAAGGAAATGAGGGAACCCCCGGTTTCTCTAGACACAATCTGCTGACAGCCAAGTTGAATATATCGAGAGGCGGGTTAAATTCAGGAGCAGCCAAGACGAGCGGTCATTCAATGGTCGTCGGGCAGTTGTGATCATTCAGTTGTCGTCAGTCGTGGGCGAGACAGAGAACGCAGTTAGGTGATAGGCAGTAGGATCACCGGGCCGGAGTTCGGGACCGGCCCAGGCAGTCAGTTGTAATCAATTATTCACAGTCAATTGTTCGGGAGCAATTATCGCCAGCCGAGACGGGAGTTGTTGGGCAGTACAGCCGAGGAGACGAGATAGATGTAACCGAAACGAGAGAAGCCAGTCGTGTAACGAGAACAGTGCCGAGAATATGGGTAAATTCCAGGAAACTAGTGGTAGCCCCAGTCCGAGTGGCACCATTCCCCGAGAAGGCGAGTCGTGAGCCGAAACTTAATGTGTAAATTCCCGAGATAAACCGAGTAGAAGTGCCGAGAACTTATGAGTTCATTTCCGAAAACGTAGTGGCAATTTCCGCGGTTAGGAATGCAGACAGAAACGCGATGGCCGGAATAAAGACGAGGAGGAAGCAGTCTCCAACCAGAACGCCAGCTAGGATCGCAAGGAAAGTGCAAGTCACGGGAGAACCCTAACCCCGGGCTTCATTGAGAGACCGTCAAAGCCGCAGGAAACAGCCAACTTCGTACTGCACATCAACGAGAGCCAGTCCGAGGGCCCGAACCAGGGCCACCCAACTCACCATGCCTCAGCTACCAACGAATTCAACTCACCAAAAGCCGCAGTCAGAGATAAGTAGAGAAACGTCTTCCTTCAACAACCTTCCCCGACGCATAGTATTCAGCCCACCAGCCCTCCAGGGTAACGACTTGAGGGGGGCTCAGTCTCGCCAGGGTGTGTAATAACTATGTGACCTACTGATCATGAAAATCCTGGTGTGTTAAATAACTGAGAATACGAGTATTTGTTTACCCCTAATGCAACAACCTCAGGTGTCATTAGTCTGCACCAATATAATTTAACTAAATGAACTACTGGCCACCCCCTGTATAACTTAGGTGGCCGAGTAGAACGTAAATACCACCTTAATATTATATTATTTTCAAAATGTAGTGAAGATATGATGTTTATTACATTCCTTCATTTTTCTTCTCGATAAAATTCAAGACTTTAAATAAATATACACAAAACAAAAATATATTGCCAAATTAGCCGAGCCTCCCCTACACTTAATTTTTTCATCAGATTTTTATTCTTTTATAGAGAAAAAGTTCTACCGCATTATTTGAACATATCTCCACTGCATTAAAATTGAATCATTATTTTTGTGCCTGTTCACTTTACATGTTCTTTTTGCAACAGTTTTATTATTGACGACGAGTGACATAATAAAACATTTGCAAAAGGAGGCAGTGCGCATAGTTTGTGATTTATTCAGAGGTTTTTTTTTGTAAATATGCGTAGACATGAATTTTCTCATTTCAAATACAATTATTTTGGTGACAAGCGAAAAAAAAAAAAAAAGGAAACTTCTTCGGTTGTGTGGGAAACTAGGAAGAAGCTTCCTTATTTCTGTGTACGTGTCTTTCAAGGAAACGTGACAAAGAGAGAGGACAAGGAAATTCCACACTTGTGTCGCTACTTCAGGTGGGAAACACTGTTGTCGTTTCGACGTGTTACCTGATATTCTGGCGGGAACGTTACTTTCGTGTTTCGCGTCCTTCCCTGTAACGGGATACGCCGAATGTACTGTCGGTAATAGAAGCTTCCGGCGTAATTCGGGGAAGGCAGACTTTCCTAAACTGTCCGGGCAACTAGAGAAAACAGATGTGGCGCCGGTAGAGCGAAGCAACTACCGGAGCCCGTTGTCGTTTCTGAGGTTGCCACCCCCTCTCTACTAGCACTTTTTCCTATCATAATAAAGAGCATGATTCCTATCCTCCGTCTCATGTAGCATTTTCTGTTAAACGTGATAATACATGAAACAATTTTTTAATTCTTTCCTGTCGAAAGGGTTTTTACGGTGACTATGCCGGTTTTTCCCTTTCTCTTCTAAATATAGTTTAGCTATAAGTACACTTAGGGAGGTTGTCATAGCCACAATCTGGCCATGGCAGCCCAATCCCTCTTTGCCGCGATGCATGTCTCCTTGCATGATTCTCCCTTCCTTGTAGGCGTATGGGGCTTAGCCCTGAGACGCACTTAACTCCCGTCCCTACCCCGGGCTCATATAACACTTATTTTTAGAGTAGTTAGAAAAAAAAAAAGTTTCTGAGGCACTAATTTTTTATATTATTTTGTTCTAAACTTGTTTGTTTTTGTAATTACAGTAGAATTTGAAAGACGTCTCCATAGCGATTGCTTTGTAATCCCATCTCCAAGAACTTCGATCCTCTCGCTGGTCATCTGCAGTAATAGCTCAGCGTTTCTTTTTTTGCATTGCGCTGCTAGTAATTTATCTTAACGCCCTATTATTTACACCAAACCACCCGAACGAAAATTTTTTATAAAATAAACTGAGAAGTGAAACTTTTTGGAGATATACATTATATATCTCCGCCAAAATGACAGACATAAAATCGAGGAACTTCATAAAACAGCTGATTTAGTCAAGGTTATGGAAAGAATATATGAGATACAGCTCCACAAACTTATGTATAGTAAAGTTCAAATGAGAAAATAATCTTGGCGCAGCTTTGAGGGGATTCGGTGTAGGGGAGAGCTCTACCGAACACATGCTACTGGAGGGAAGGAAACCACGTGACACTGCTGGCGATGTACACATCAAACTGATAACATCGCTTTCCATTACCGCACTGTTAAATACCGCGCTGCTCGACCTGCGGTTTTTTTTTTAGACAGGTAGTATGCACGTGCGGAGCAGCTCTCGACCAACCGCTCCCGACCGCTGTCGTTGTAGATTAGCCGATAAAACGCAGCCTGTTACTTTGACACACACACGTCGTTGTTGCAGCTATATCTGCGACAAAGTCATTGAAATATCTGTGACTGAGATATCGCATCATGACAGGTTCACAGTTTTTGAAATGCACTGTTTGTTTCAGCTGCCTGTGACATGTCGCAGCATCACAGCCAGCCTTGCATATTTACCGAGAGATGGCGGTTAAGTGCTTTTAATCAAACTATTACACGATATACCATAACTTCTGATTAAAACAGTAGTAAATATTTTCACGTGAATTCCTTAAATTATACTTTTATTATGTTTACTCCTCCCTACTGTATTTTTAAAGTTGGTCTACTAAACATTGGATGCTAATAAATACAGTACAATATGTTTTTTATATAATTCTGTTATTTTTGACAAAAATATTTATACGGCTCAGTTGTGGATGCCGTTAGGTGCGTTCTCTGGCTGTCTCCCTACTAATAATTTAACATTGTATTTTAATTATTAGCATGCGAAAATTTATATACTAACTTGACATTTTTCAGTGACCGAAAATTTACCACGGAAAATGACGAAACCTCACAAAAAGAACTTTTATAAATTTCACGTAAATATATATATATATATATATATATATATATATATATATATATTAAATCAACGGTGGTAATGCAAGAATCATCGCTGGTAATATTAGTGTATTTTTATATTTAAATACTATAGTTTTTATTTGTTGCTGTGGCAAAATCTCAGATATATGTCACAGATATTTAAGTGCCACAGTAACAGTTGTCATCGATACTTGGAAATATCGGTTAAGTTCATCCCTAGTTACTGAACTGAATAACTTCGCCCCTTCGTGCAGCGACAACGGACTCTCCCGAGTTGCCGGACGCGCTGTGTGCTACCGCGCATGTACTTTCTCGTTTGGATTTCACTACAAATACCTCGAGATTGAGCACGGTAGTTTCGATCAATCGAAAGAGTGGGACAACCGAGCCATGGACTCCGTTATGACGTCTGCTCTCACCCTCTTTATATAATGGTAAGAAAAAAAACTGTAGCAGCCTTCAGTGCGACACTTGGTGAGTTGTCAGGACGAAGGCCGGGAGTGGGAGTAAGGACAGTTGAGCACAAGTAGTCTGTGTCACGAAATACACGTGTTCCATTCACTTGCAGACCAATAAGACGCACCATTTCCGTGATTACTCTGGTGTAGTCCGTTCGTAGTTCCTTCCAACTTTCCTGAAGTCCTGCTTAAGTTCAACTTCCAGGCAATTCCTCCGCCCCATGCGAACAAAGCATAACTAAGTGTAGAGAATTACACTTTAAAGGACAACGCGCCGCATTTGTGTGCACTCAGTTTAATAATATGTTGCATGAGAACTATTTCTTACTTGGCGTTACCAATATACCGGCTTTCTCTCTGTTTTTATTCGTATTAATTATAAATGTAATATTATAATTTATAGATAAAATATAAGTAAATGTTATATTTAACTGATAATAAGACATATTTAAGTTAAGAGAAGTATAAAACTCTTGCGATACAAGACATATTTAGGAAAGATCTAAACACGACATGCTTGGAGTGATTTCTCAAAGATCTGATTAAAGAAGAGGGGGAAAATTCCGCGAATACACTATACACCAGCTGCCCCGTGTGGTTTCGTTGTTCGTGTTACTGACAACAGGTAGTTCGAAAATCCTCCAGTTTACTTATGACCCGTTGTGTACGTTTCACCCTAACTGTCTGAGCTACCTTGAACCTGCTGGGCCGACACGAACAAAAAACAAAGTGGGGAAAGAGACTGGACTTGTGTTTCATATCATTTCAGCAGTTTCACTTATGTTTGTCGTGCAGTAGGTTGGTGCGTTAAATCGCTCAAAGGCAGTGCATTTTACAGTTTCTAGACGCCGGTACCGAGTGTTCTCCAGTAGGCTTCAAATTCCAACTAAAACAACATTATATAAATATTTATAGATTTTCTTTCATAACATATGTTTTATATTATTATCATGCCTAAAATGTATGTATTGGCAGCTGATCGACGTTTCAATGGAATTAATTGAGCTTCTTCAAGATTAACTGAAAATGTTTAAACCAAATTAAAAAAAAAAATGCCGTCCATTGACTGCGTATACATTTTAAACGGAAACTGAGACTGGAATAAACCCAATAATGTTGGCAGCAATTTAGGAAAATTATTTTAATGTCTTGGCAGCGTATTAAAAGCATGTTGATTAAATTTGCGGACATTGAATTTATTTAATTTAGTTTATGCTCTTTTTTTTTTTTAAGCTACTCAAGTGTAAGGAATGGTAAATCATTAATGTATTTGCTTCCTCTAGCATTTAACAATTTCACTTAATTGACACATGAATAAAGTTACCTGGGCCTTATCGCCGTCAAGGGACATTCAGGAAACCTAAAAAATTAAAATAAACACTGCAAGAATACTGTGAACTATTTGTTGCAAACCTTTCTGTGTATTTGCTAATAAAGGTTGACGTTAAAATGTATGCAGCCATTGAAATTAATTCATTTTTGAAGATTTGATTTCGAAAGTGTGTACCATAAATAAACATTGGTGCTGTATATAGACAAATTTTGCTGTTGACGGTAAAGGAAGGAACATAAAAACAGCCCATTTTTTATGGAGGATATAAAAACTTTCTTATTAAACTTCCATGTCAGGAGGCACCATAGCAAAAGACCTATCTGCACTTAATGTGCATGCAAATGAAGAGAACAATAGCGTACGGAAGTCTTGATGAGCACGAACTTTTGGCAAGGTTTCAATAAAATACGAGAGTGTGGGGAAGAAGTTGAGGAACAAATTTGCATTTACTACCGAACTCATTAGGGGCGAAGGTAATTATTTCTTCTGAAGGTTTGTGGCGTAATTTATGACGACCCCAGTTAGAGTTGTAATATATTCCCAACGCCAATTTCTACAATAAAATGTCTCCATTTGTTTTTTAATATATGGGTGTGTGAGCAGTACACCTCAAAACGGTACAAAATGTAAACATGAACGAAAACTTTATGGTCGATAATTTATCAGAAATCTGTAGTAGGCGCGCTTTTGTGTACAGATCTTGGTTTCGATATTAAGTTCGCCCGTGTGTAGACAATAACATCGCCCGCCCTGATACTTCTATCCGAAATCAATTCAGCTCTTCTCTAAACAAGGCACGGTTGTTACGTAGCTATAGAAGCAAATTCCAATCGCAATTTGGCGAACAAGCATGTAGCGTACAGACATTCTTCAGGAATTCCTTTTAGAGTGACACACAGTTGTTGGTACGCAGGTAGGGATTCCGTCAAACGAAGAGGCGTGTATCGTGTCTACGTCTGTTCGTAATTCAAGCAGAAATTACGAAGGCACTTTAAAGGGCAACGTTGTCGGAGGTTGTGTTTTGTTTTCAGCTGCACCATCTACATGCCAGTTACTTCCCGCAAAAACGTAACTACCAGGGCATTTAATAAACAAATTACACGAGCGCAGGCTATTAGTTGAGGAATAAACAGTTATTTAACAAGTGCAAAACTTCAATTTCCTGTTCACAGAATTGGTGAAATATGCTCTCCGCGAGGTTCATTCTCAGTAGAAAACCTTACAAGTAGTTGACAAATTCTCTATTTCTATGCGATAGACACAACACCCACCATAATAGGGACTCGCGTATGTGTGGAAAGATACTCCAGACTTAATTTTTATGAGAGAAACTCTATTTAAAAAAAAAGCGCTTTAATTATTATGCTGGACTGGGCAGTCGATACAGGCCTACCCACTCATTTTTATAGTTCTACTCTATAAAGGCCGATAGATATTACAAACGTTTTAAATTAATTTTCTCTATTCGTTCCATTCATGCCCACCACGTTATTTTATTACTTTAAATAAAAATTATATATTGCTTGCATAAACACACTTGAAAGTAAAACGCGAAACGTATTTCACACAAAAAATTGCTGCAGTAGAATTCTTCTACCTACACGATTAAGCGAATTAAAAAGATTTGAGGAACTGATTTCCAAAATATTGTAACTCCGTACTCTATTATTACAGAACGCTTTAGAATTCAGATACATTTTCGTTTTTAAAAATGTGAGAAAAATAATGTTTTTTGATTAATATAAATTAGCAGGGCCACGAGTTTTATCGCTAAAATATTTCCGCGGAAGCTGGATGATAATATTCTACATGCACACCAGTAGCTTTACTCTGGTTATCGACAGCATGGAGTATGTGTGAATCAATTTGGTGGGGGGGGGGGTGGATGCCAGGGAACTCCCGCTCTCATAAAATTGTTTCCCTGGCTCATGTAAGAAAGCACATTTCCTTACCAAGAAAAGTGAATTACCTCCCTGAAGAGTAAAAATTGCCCAATGCCCAATGAATAATGGGACGAATCGTTCCCGCGTTCTAATTCTAACGACGGAGCTTGTTGCATACTTCCGGTGGAAAATACTGGCGGGAAAACACGCGACACCACAGGCTGCAGCGATCTGCGAGAGTGCGTCGGCGAGCTCGTGTGCAGTGAAGGGTGCGACTGATCTGCGGGACTGTGGACTGGATGCACCAGTGAAATGACATTCGGGACGATGGAAATAGACAGTTTGAACTAAACGTGTGGAAATAATTGGAACGGTTTAAGGGACATAAGCAAGAGTAAAGACCGTGATAAAGTCTTCAATTGAAATTGAGATAGTAATTAAATATTGCGCTCAATAAGAATAATAAGAGTTAATAGGACGCTCAGACTGGTAAATAACAGATGTTTGACTGTTTATAGCATTGAGAATAAATATAATAATTGAATTTAGTTCTTTTATTTTTATTAAGACCTCCATTCCTCACGAACTTGGATGCGACCCGCAGGCATTCTTGCAACAGTATACTGACTGTCGAAACGTAGGTGTTCGGTGTAGCGCAACATTTAATTATTATATTTATTTATTTCATTTCCCCACTAACAGTTCAGCCATAGGCCGGTTTTAAACAAATGTGTGTAAAAATATGCACCATATTATAACACCAGCAATGGAAAAAATAATACAATAATATTACATTTTTAAACAAGCTTATATAAACTTATGTAATTACTCTTAAGAATGTTATAAATACCCGTAACTTACACCTCAAAATAACAGCAGCATTGGAAAAATAACATAATATTCTCGAGCTAATTTAAACTAATGTGCTTAATCTAAGACTATGACACAATTGTTTTCAAATGATCTAACCTTTTCACAGTTTGGTTTTTAATGTATTTTAGTGCAACCTACAAACTTGCATAGAATATAGGATATATAGCCATACACAAGACTTGAGTTTCTTACGATAGGAGTTTATTTCTGGCGCCCAGTCATTCCACAATTTGCTTGCTAATTACCTGAATGACTCTTTATAAAAGAACTATTGTGGATGGGACCCTTAATTTGGTTTTGTGACGAGTGAAATGTCCGTGGTTAGGTGTTAGGTCTACTAACTTCTTAGGCTTAGTAGGTATATAGGTTGCTTGTTCTGAACAATTTTTATCTACCTGTCTGGTAAGTTTGAGCAGCCCTCTATTTTCCATGGCCAACAAGCCAGTGCGTTTCAAGTATTCCGTAATGTGCTATATTCTCTTCAAGTTGTAGAAATAACGTAGCCATGCGTTCTGTCGATTCTGAATTATGTACTGGAGAAATTTTTCAATTCATATAAATAGACCAGAGCAATAATTGAAGGGAGATAGAACTAACAAGTCGCTGATCTTAATTTTTAATTTTGTCCGTAGAATGTGCTAAAATTTAGAAGGTACTTTAATCTATAGTAGCCTGTTTTGTTACGGTGTGGTCAGGTCTTAGCTGAACGGCTTGCCTGATCACACCTTCAAACATAAACGAGCGGGAGTGCAACGCCACCATTTGGTCGTCGACAGTTGCAGAAATCCCCTCCACCGGTCACTGAGCGCGGCCGCCGAACCGCGCGCTTGATATAGGCCGTCGTTAACCGTCTCGTCGTCGTCATTCATCATTAGTCCTTTGGCGACCCTACCAGCCAAGCAGACCAGGAAGATGGGTGTCCGGCCGTCGCTAACCGTCTCCTAGAATCAGCCTCCGGCAACATAAACAAGGTGATGACGTTCCGGTTAGGGTTATTTAAAATGGCGTGAGTGAAGTAACAATAAACACTATATTAAATTCAATGTAAAGCTCCCCCGGTCAATGCTAATGTAAATAATAATTGTATAACCGTAAATTGTAATAAATTCATCAGATACTGTTTTGCACTACCGAATTAACGAGTCATTATTTGAGTTACGCCCCCGCATTCTCTCATAATCTTTCATGTACGAATTGGCTGAAAAGCTAGTTCGTAACAATGGTGGAGGCGCCGGGTATTTAGCCATTGTTACGAATTGGCAGAAAAGCGAGTTCGTAACAGTTTGCACCAACCGTGAGACATGTTTAGCCCAGTTTATATTTGAATTAATTTGTATACCTAAGCTCTTAGCCGTGATAACTCCTGGAATGACATCATTATTTACTTTGATTACAGGATGAACTTGCTATGTTTTAATGACATGCGCGGTTCCGGTGTTCATGTTGGTGTTTTTTTATAGGTTCAGTTTAATACTGTTTTCACTACACCACTTGTTACTTCTCTAGAGATCCTCGTTTATGTTTTCCACTGTCTGTGATAAGTCATTCCGAAAACATTTATTATACAGATTCGTGTTATCTACATATTTGTGACATTTTATATACCTTAAGCATAGTGGAAAGTCCCGTAAATAAATATATATAAAATAAAATCTGTCCTGAGAGAGATTCTTGTGGTACCCCAATCCTAATCGTTGTAGCAGCCGAGCTCTTTATTAATTCACATGTATATACTTCTACAAACTGGGAACGATTATTTAAATAGTTTCTGAGTTACTTTGTCAGGCGTAGATAGGTCGATACTGGAAATTTTGTTTTAACAACCTTTTATGATTTATGGTGTCAATATCTTTGGAAAAGTTTAATAATAAGAATAATGTTATTGGTGATTTATCCATGGCTTAGTATATGACGTTCATGTCGCCCTTGGTGTTCTTAATTTCACACCAGGCACAGATTGGAGACACATAACACTGAAGTTTGTTTACAAACTAAAAGCTAGTGCTTATTTCCGCCCCGCCCCGCCGCATGCCACCCCTTTGCTGGAATACTATTATCTCCTAAATTAATGAGATCATTAAAAAATCCCCCTCCCATTCAGTAAAAGGGTTAATTCATACTCTGACCCGCATTTCTTTGTGGGGATACGTAGGGTGAATGGCTGTACCAATAATTACGGCACCCCAATACTGTACGTCCGTGTTTCGAGGGCTGACAGCTAAGATGCGTAACAGTTAAAATTATACCATCAAGAAAATATTTATGAGCTAAAGTGTTTTGCGGTACAGCTAGTCGTGAAATCTTTTCGACAAAAAAAAAAGGGTGGCTTTAGGAATTAGGTACACCTGTCTCAATTTCTGTGTTTATTGAGCTACCGTATTATAGGAGTAAGGTCCACAATTATCCATAGAGGCATGATATTTAATATTTGTTTTATTTCGTTTGCAAGATTCCTTACCTTCCTTATTTCCAGTAAAATAAATAATGTTTATTTCTTTGAAGTACATATATGTTTCGTAATTTCTCCCCCACTGCAATCGTTAAAACCCGTCTCGTATATAAAAAAAAGAAAATACTAAACATTAAGAGAGCATATAAGTACTTAAACAATAAAAGGAAAACATTTTTTTGTAACGAAAAACCAATTAATACATAATCGAGCGGAATTATAACTCTCTACCACGTATACAATGCATTTGGTTTTATGACTTAAATAATATAATTTTCATCGCAAATATGGCAGCTTAAAATAAACCACGCTTCTTGTAGGTAATCCCAATTTAATTTTCAAATGTAAAAGAAGTAAAAAATTTTCAATAAAAAAAAATTGTTTCACAAAACCAGGCTTGCAAATAATTTTTTTACAGAGATGTAGACCTATTACCGCCATTTACTATCACGGACAATTTTTTTTTATAGATGACAGGTTATCGTCTTTTGTTTGAAATGCTTTTACTGAAATTCTGCATGCAACGTCACGTATTTGAATGACATTGATTTCCATTTTCCATTTCCACTTCTACAGCTCGCTTCCGCGAACCGTATATAATCCCTTTCCACGAGGAACGAATATATTATAGCAATCTGCTTGACAGCAGATTAAATTGCGCTTCAACAATTTTGTTTTACATTAAACCATTAAGTACTATAATAGGATTATGAACTAAATCCAATTTAAATATAATGACGATGCTGGAGACTTAATGCAGGCCAGTGAAATTCAGTTTTCTGGGTCGGTGTTCCAACCACTTTGTCACGGGTGGCACATCAGTTTGAAACTTGATATGCATTTTGATGTGACAGGCTGCATCTCAAATACTTGTCACACCCTTCAACATTCGCTAATACCATTATTTGGTTAATATAAATATTAGTTATAAAATTAACAATTTCGATATAAAAAAATTAAATATTGTAGTAATTTATATTTTTACAAATTCAGTGGATTTGTATATGTATATTTAGTGAGTATATGAGGAGTTTTATCAAGCAAGGATTTTCCTAATTTGCACTCAAAGGGTGTTGATGTACAGTATGTGAAATTGTTTGCTTTGGGGGCACCGCAACTTTATGTTCCGAAGTGTAAAGTTTAACCCAAATATGATTAAGATAGGCAGCAGACCAGTGGCTTGTGATGCAGTGTTGCAAGGTAAACTGGTGTTTGCTCAGTGATGTACACACCCGGCACACGCGGCAGGAACCAGAGGCCAGAGGGGAGCCGGGGGAAACTTAATGTATTGCGGCCACTCACGAGAGAGCGGCGAGGCACCCATTACACACGTGCTGTGACGTCAACTGCACTACTACGTTGAAGTGACTGATGAGTAAACTAGCAAACGATTAGGTACAGCTCAGAGCAAAACGCAGCTTACATTGCAACGTTTCACCACACGCCGCTGCAGCAGACGTTCTGGATAAGACTTCGCTGTAGGAGTCCTTATATTAGGACAACAGAAAACTTAATAGACAACAGCTCTAATCTCATGGACACAAATATGGTATAATACCCCACCAGTTTGCCATGTGCCACAGACAAACTGAAGAGAGTGTGCCAAATATTTTGCTAGACAAGACAATGGTTCTGCAAAGACTATAACAATGCTTCTTTATCATTAAAAATAAAACATGCTTGGTTTCAAATAACAAACGCGTACTCTAATGGTCACTTTAAAAACTCCCCCTCCCCCCAACGTTTAGAGGAAAGTGGCTATGCTTTAACCCAGTGAATACTATATATGGTGTTTTGCAAAACGAGTAAATTATCGTCCTGTAAGTTTGCGATCCCTTTCCCACCTCGCTTTTTGAAAGTAAGTGGTTTCCATCTTGCTTGTTCCCTTCACCCCACCACTCATCAAGAGTTGGTCGCGGTGGTTTTGCAGATAACTGCTCCTAGTCCTTCCTTGCAGTTTTTGAGAAGACAACAGAGAACCACAAAAAAGCGCCCATTGAAAGCCACTCTCTTCCTCCTCCTTGTCTTATTGACCTCGTCGGTGCCGTAAAGACGTAACTATCTTTAAATTACTATAGTAACAGTACGGTGGCTGTAAGTGCAGATTTGCCGCCCATATCTAATCTCGCATTGTCTGTTCTGTACGCGCAATGCACCCGCTTGGGGGCGAAATGTATAGTTGCAACATCTAACACCCAAACCAAGAAGCTTTAAACAAGTGTTAATTCGTCGAACGTGTGGCACAATAATACAGTGAGAACTGTATTGTGTGTTTCTTTGTTGGCTTTGAGAGCCATTGTATAGGTATTTCACAGTTATCTGAAGTTAGCTGTGGCCGCTGAAGGAAATTCGAGACAATAGCTGAAAGTATTTTATTTTAAGCACTACCTCAAAGTAGTTATTTCTCTAAAGTAATTAACAATTTAGGTGAATATTATAGATTTTTAATATCGGGCGCATCCACTCTGTTCAAAGTGCAGTAATAAAATACGTTGTATCCATTAATGTTTAAATACTGTAGCAAATGGCTCTATCAATAACTACAGGATTTTAAATGTAATTATATTTGCCGCAATGAGACGGGCATAATTATTATTACATGGTGAATATGGTACTTGCATCGTACTTCACTCACAAGGGTTAAATATTTAACGTTAATATCGGTCTCCTAGAAAAATTATTTCTACTTTTTTCTTTCCATTTTGCACGTATTAGAGTAAAAACTGGGGCAATTATAACTATCAAATTCATAACAACTTCGCCGTTTCTCTTTATTTACGTAAATATATTAGTTATCATAATACGTGCCAATATTAGCTTTTACGTTTAACGTAAGGTTCAACGATGGGGAGAAACGACTTTAAGCAAGACTTTTAAAAGTGGTCGCTGTCAATTTTTTTTTGATAAACTTCCTGAACTGTACTGGAAGTTTTGAACCTATACATTCTATAAACATAATACCACAAGGCTGCAAGTATAAGAATGTTGAGCATAGCCACTATACACAGCTGTGAAATTCCCTGCGTCTTTTATTATTTCGTGATAAAACGCAGGAACGCTGCCATGGATGTATGGGAAAAGAATTTACCATTACCGCCTTCTCTCTACAAGTACACACTGACGTAATGAATGTGGTAATACTTTCGTATAATTTTTAGTAAACTGCGAACTTGCTTGAAACACTAGTTAGCTGATTCCCTGCTAAAAATAATACCTTGAAGGGAGCAATCGGGAAGTTGAAGATAGAAGTTAGGAAGGAAAATGTCACATAAAAGGCCATGCCACTGAAACACTAAATTTGGTTTTAGTTGTTAATTTATATTTTTTTCGACGCTATTTTCGTTACTAAGAAATATTTCTCAACTAATCAATCAACATCTTTAAATTATTAACTAAACCACAGTACTATTTAACTTATTATTAAGAGATAATTTATATTAACTAAATATAACATAGAATTCAGACTTTTATGACTTACATTCTGAGACACCTAACTCAGATTTCACACTGTAAATTCACACTTGCGTACATAAACTAACAACGCATCAAATCACCACATAATATTTCTTCTGGTTGGCTGGAATCGCCAGCAGTATAGGAATTCCTGTTTTAATGCGGTCACTTGAGTAGCTTTTGAGTAATGATTTAATGCTAAGGGACTTCCTTAGATGTCATATGCGTCTCATTGAAAGTAATTGTGTCCATTTTTATTTTTAAAAAACCATGGAATATATTAATGTCAATATTTATTCGGGTTAGAAATGAAAGTCTATATTTTGTTGCCAATTTATAAATTTGTCCATTGAAACACAAATGTGGGCGTTGAAAACTGTCAGTCAGCAAAAATCGCTGTAAGTAGCCCTCTGTTTACGATGTTTATTCTTCTGTAAAACAGTGTTTTAAACTGTATCGACAATGCTGTATCTTTTATGAACAGATTGCTGTATTAAAACACTAGTGTCACCACTTAAAATTCTGAGGAAACTGCGAACACACACAAAGCTAGTTCATGTTATATTGTGACGGGTTGTCGCATTTACACCGTGAAAAAAAAAAGTGATAAATCGTTACGAAGGTACGCCGAAATTACCATGCGTGAGGATGCCGGTCAAATGGGGCACCTCGTTGGAGCAGCGGTTGTCACGTCCAGGAGGATAGCTGGTCGTCGAAGAGCTGGGTTGAGTGGCGCTGCGAAATCCCCCTCCCATTCCTCCTTCAAGTGCTTCGGCAAACGATCTTCGGCCACCTGGCGAGGCGGCGTTTTGAACTGACGAGGCATGGAAGAAAAACGTTCTTAGAGAACCCAGAATTTTTGAATAAATATACATTTTTTAGGACTTACGAAGGCAAAGAGTACCAGACACCAGAATACAGGCATTAGGGGGGAATTAGCTTCCGTTTTATATAATTGTGGGGGAGGGATGAAGTAGGAAACGATAAAAGGCAAAGTTATGTAAAAAAAATTTTAACATGCGTAATTTTTTTATATTTTGTGTGTTTTAACTTTATTTTATTGGTGTTTCTGGAATACGCTTTCAGAGATAATTTGTTAAGGTTTTTTTCAAGATGTATACAAGTGTTTGTAATGACTCTGTTGGTCATATATAAAATTTTCTGAACTTAGAAAGCAGTATAATTATATAAAAAATTCTCATGTGCGTTTTTGAGGGGGGGGGGAGGGTGGTTACTACACCACACAATACATTTTAAGATCTTAGTTTTGTGTACCGCCTCCTGAAGGTCTTTTTTTCTCTGCTGTATGAAAAACCAAAAATGTTAAGTGTATTTGAAAAAACAAATGCTGAAGGACGTGTCGACTGTTTCATGTTTCTGAGGCTATCCGTTGCAGTATTCCATCGCCATCGCAATGCTTACTTTTGGCCGATGTGTCCTCGAGAGAGTGGAGAGTTGTGGACGGCTCTTAGCATCGAGGTCTTGAGAGCCGAGACGTGGCCTTGAGGCATTTGAAATATTTCACTAGGGAGGCCTCTTTAAGTCATGGTTTTTTTATGTGCGAAATAATCATACATCTATCTATTGTTATAAAAATTTTTATATTTGTTTCATAACCTTTGCTGATTTACCTTCCGTGCTATTAGGTTCTCGCGAATCTGTTGGGTTTTTTTCCGGAGGTACTATATAATTTTCTCATGTGACTATCTTACAAAATAGCTGACAATAGAAACTTTGTGGAGACGAATTTGATAAATGTAATATACACTACGAGGGCAAATCAATAAATAAGTTACACTTCCACGTTATGGCCATGTATGAAACCACCTATACATAGGCAACACGGCTATGACAACATTCAATGTAGGCTCACTTTTCCACACAGTCCCCAAGAGACTGTAAACATTTATCGGAACGGTCAACCAACTTTTCGATTCCGGATGTGTAGACATCTCCTCCAGCGCTATGTAACCACCCGGAGACAGCTGCTTTCACCTCCTCATAGTTTCGGAATCGTCGTCCACCGAGATTTTTTTTCAGCTTACCGAAAACATGAAAATCGCATGGCGCAAAGTCTGGTCTGTATGGAGGATGTTGCCATACCTCCCACTGCAGCGATTCAAGTGGGAGGTATGGCATAACGTGGAAGTGTAACTTATTTATTGATTTGCCCTCGTACCAGCATTCATAGTTAAGTTGGAATTGATTACATGGTTTCGACGATACAGCATACTTAACTAAAATGGCTGTATGGCCACCACTAACAAACTTTTTATCTCCTGCCGTAATGCTGTTTGTTTGTCAAATTTGGTAAGAATTGGCTCATTGTTTCCCGAGATAATACATAAAAACGGTTTTCCTCAGAGCCAATCCTTATTCCGAAGTTACGGAACCAATTTGCAGACTTCCCTTACCAGCATTAGTATATCGGCTAGAGGCTCTTTACCTTAGGCTATCATACAGAATAGCGGAGAAAAGAAGCTCTGTGTAGAGACATTTAACGTTTGTAATAGATACTGCCAGCATACTAAGTTAAACTGACATCTGTTATAAGGTTTCGCGAAATTAGCATGCTTAGCTAAAATGTTTATATTATCGACATTTTGAAAATAAGTGCCTGCCCCTTTTAAAACGTGTAAGTTAATATGGCCTACCGTAGTGAAACTTGTTTCCCATATTTGGTGAGAATCGGTAAATACTATCCCCGATATATGACACAAAACTTAATATCTATGTGGCGCTATTTTACAAAATGGCGGACGAGAGGGGTTATTTGTTGACATATACGATGCTTGTAATCGATACTTTCAGCACCCTACTAATAATATAAATGCGAAAGTCTGTGTGTATGTATGTTTGTTACCACTCAGCTCCATAACGGCTGAACGGATTTTGATTAAATTTGGTATGTAGATACTTTAGGTCCTGTAATAGGACGTAGGATACTTTTATCCCGGAACATTGCACGGTTCCCGTGTAATAACAACAAAACCTATTTCTGCAGCGGCTAGGAACGTGACCGAAATATTTTTTTTCCTCTGATGTCAGAGTTTATCAGGAAGCCCAAGCACCTCTGAAATGGCTTAACGACTGCTGTCAATCAATAACAACCGGGACCGAATATTTAACGTGCCCTCCGAAGCCCGGTAGCGCTCAGATGTTATGCCACTAAACGGTCACCCATCCAAATGTGTGCCGCTGGGAACGTTGCTTAACTTTATATAGGTATACACTTATTTCTAAAGCTACAACTTGATGAAACTCACGTTTTGATTTTCATACATCGACGCTAGAAAGTGGAAATGTGGTAACTACGCGATAGTTTCACAGATACACTCCAAAAACATTACCCTACTTCTTGGATATCGGGTAAAAAACATTTCCTCCCTTTCGGTTTCCGTAATCAGTTAAAAACCTAGGCCAAGATAGTCTAATTTTATAATTCTGTTTTCACATAAATGAATTGTCTTTTTCGAATTTATTTATAAGTGTATCATTGTAAAACTCAATTGTACTCGGGCGAAGCCGGGCCGGTTCGTCTGTACGAAATATAGTTAAAATTGGCTAAACGGTATGGTATATATACCTAAAATATTTGTATGGCCGCATTTTAAAATTTTGCGCCCTATCGATTTAAACTGCTTTTGTTCAGTGTACTTACCATAGCGCAGAATTTTGCATGTAAATAATACTAACTTCTAAAATGATGGACCAACAAAAATATCCATCTCTAAATACAATGCTTACAGGATTCTAATACAGTTGTGAATTTCAGTACTGTTGCATATGCTTCTGGTATTATCTTTAGTTATATTTCTGTCAACTAGTCGTCAAGGCCTACCTACTATATAAGATTTTAAGTACTTCATTAAAAATAATTTGCGTCTATGTAAAGGAAAGTAGGCTTATTAGTTTTGTCAGTAACTTCTTCTTTTTACTGTTAAGCTACAAGTGCTAAGGCCAAGTAACTGAAGAGCAACGCCCGTGTACCAGCTGACGCCTAGTAATAATTTAACTGTCTGGAGGGAGTTGTAAGAGCAATCTGCAGGAGACACTTGGGAACATCGCTAACCTCCTAGTTTCTCGAGGAGCGACAGTCCAATTATCACGGACCCTTGCCCGCAGATTTAAATTACGAAACGTCATTCCTCAACCGAGGATAATCCTTGGAGTGGGTTTACGAAGCACACCATTGCGAAACCTGCTACTGGAAAAGTTTCTTACATATTTATATCACTTCTCACAGCTGCAGAGGTATTAGAAATAATAATTAGAGATGATGGAAAATAGCGAAAATACTTTGAGCCAACATATGTTCTAAAACACCCTAACTAGTTAATTCTTTCATGATTGGATGAACAAGGTTTTGACTCGGCTAAGTTGTTTTCAGACCAATCACGAAAGTTATGCCTTATAGTATCAGAATCCTTGTTGGCCCAGTAAAATGGGGTTGTTGCTTCTTACATGCATGACATCCAATAAGGAAAGAAATCTGTCGGACATGTGTACAGTGCGTTGAATCCTAGCAAACAGTCAAATTTTCTCGCGATAAACCATCATCTCTAATAATAATTTAGAATTTATGTGTGTAGGATTTAGTTAACCGCGTTTTTAGATAATATGGTTTTAAAAAATTACTGCAAAAAATTCGAAATATTATCTCTTAAACTACAAATGCTCTTCAATGAACGGCTTATTTCTCGAAACACGCACGTATTGTATGACGACTGGCAAAGCATCTTGAGAGGGATTTTGGACTGTAGCCATTAAAAGGTTTCATATGGTCATTTCTTATGCAGTAGACATATGGTGCTTCATGATACGAACAGTCCGAAATGTAGGTAATTATAGTTTGTTCTAGGCTAATGGAGCTATTCTGAAAGCACTGCTTAAGATCTGCTTTTCTCATATCATTCCGTTATATGTAAAATGTACACTGTCATGAACCTAATGACTTCATTCATGCATCAATAAAATGAAAAGGTGGAAATTGTTAAGAACCCAAATGTGTTATTTATATGGCGGTTAGTACCCTAAAATGTGTAAAGAAAAAGACACCAACTTGAACTGCCGTACATTTAAACAGTACCCTCGCAGTGCAACGTTAAGATTTAGAACTATTTTACTTAATTACAAATTGCTCAAAATAAGAATATTTTGGAATAGTTTTGATTTGTAGCGGTTTATGATTTTTGTAACATAAAATTTGCTAAGCAAACCTAAGTGACTTAATGTATAACAATTCAGTCACTAGTGTTAAATTTTCTTGAAATATTATAATTAATTGTTTGTACTTCCCAAAACACAAATTGTGATTATTACATGCCATAATGCAAGAAGAATTATATATATTTTTTTGTGATAAAAAAGTATTCACAAATATGTCTACTAGTTGAACGGTATTTCGTACAAATACAAAATAATAATTTATTTCGGTGAACAACGCCCTTAATTTCTTCCGGGCTCTTCGTGTTTGTAACTCTATAAAAATGGCGCTTTACGTACTAATGTTATATTAACCTAGAACTGAAAAAAACGCCCAATTACTTGGATCAAATCTAACCCACACCAGTTGGACCTAAAAATAATGTTTTAACCAACTTCCCATGGATGTCCACCATGTAAAAGATAATTAATCGTGGAATATATTCGATTTTATTGGGCCAGGAAAAAATAAAATTTAAGTCAAATATAACACATTTCCTTGTTGAAAGTAAATTAGTAATAGCTACTTCCGGTTTATTAAAGTACTTTCAAAATCCTGTATAGGAACTACTTCTGACAATTTTATATCCTTCCACCAAATGTAAAATTAACATTCCTGTAGATCCGCTCACTATATACATGCTTCGGTTGAGAGTAACTTTGAAATANCCACCAAATGTAAAATTAACATTCCTGTAGATCCGCTCACTATATACATGCTTCGGTTGAGAGTAACTTTGAAATTGTCTTGAAATAAATACGTTAACAACAGGCAAAATATTATTCTTATAGATGCGTAAAACAAGCAGCAGTTGAATTAAGTACGTGCAGCGTCCACATCATTAAAGATCACGCTGTTAGCATGAGGATTTACTTTTTCTAATTCGCTACGAACTTTACAGTCAGGTATTTAGTAAGTGCTTACGGTATANCCACCAAATGTAAAATTAACATTCCTGTAGATCCGCTCACTATATACATGCTTCGGTTGAGAGTAACTTTGAAATAGTCTTGAAATAAATACGTTAACAACAGGCAAAATATTATTCTTATAGATGCGTAAAACAAGCAGCAGTTGAATTAAGTACGTGCAGCGTCCACATCATTAAAGATCACGATGTTAGCATGAGGATTTACTTTTTCTAATTCGCTACGAACTTTACAGTCAGGTATTTAGTAAGTGCTTACGGTATANTGTTAGCATGAGGATTTACTTTTTCTAATTCGCTACGAACTTTACAGTCAGGTATTTAGTAAGTGCTTACGGTATAGTCTGTTCACGGTTGATTAAGCACGTTTGATATCAGCCTTTGAGAAATGTCACTGCCAATACTTTCATGCATTTTAATGGGCATAGTGACTGGCGTTCGTTCAGTAAATTTGCTAACGACAGAGGGAATATAGTTCCATGTATTGGCGTTGAATTAAAAGTATTATGGTAAATATTTGTGAATACTGAAATAATTTATTTTTTGCTTTCAGTTTTACTTGATTGACACACGAACAAAGTGATTAAGTCGATAGCATAATGTTTAGGATGGGAGAAAAAACAATGTGCACAAATTTCGAAGGGCAGGTCTTGACGCTGGCTTGAAAATCTGTAGCCCTTAGTCAGATTTAGTTCGTGAAATAGCTGCAAAGCGCTGCTATCGCAGTAGTGCTTGCTACAGGCCAAGTATAGGGGTAGTTAGAGTAAGTATTCATTATTAAAACATTTTATTTAAATTATTTGAGAATATCTTTAAACTGCTTGTGTCTGGTAAGTTATAGTAATACAATTTGGAGGCTCAAAAAAGCAGTAAGCAGATATTGTGGACAATGGTATAAAGTATGATCGTGGTAGGTCTTCACTCCTTACTTCCTTGCAAACAAGGCAAACTTTCACCACTCTTATAGCAGCGCTCTGCGGCTACTTTATGAACTATATTGGCCAATACGAGCGACAGCTCGCGAACTNTTCACCACTCTTATAGCAGCGCTCTGCGGCTACTTTATGAACTATATTGGCCAATACGAGCGACAGCTCGCGAACCTTTAGTCACCCCCGTGTAACTTCCATATGTTTATGAGAGCCTACATATTAGTGTAGTAAGTAATCAATAGATATCGCATGTGTCTCGTGAGTTTCTGGTGTCAATTCATAGGAGCCCTAAAGTGGCAGAGTAGGCCTACTTTTAATTGGAACATAAATTAAACATAATTTAATAACAAACCACACTAATTAATTGTATATTCATTAGTAATAAATTACGTTTTGAATTTACTATTTCATGGCGTGAATCTTTTCTTAAAAAACGACAAACGTTTTTGTTTTGACTTCAGAGTAAGTAATTTCATTTGAGTATGTTGTTATTTTTGGTGGTTTATTTACGTGGAATTAATTTGGATTATAAGTTCTTAGTGATTTTGCGTTTATTTGGTATTTTATGTTATTCATGCACGTTGAGGAAATAGCAGATAAATAGTGATGTGTCCATTTTTTTTTCAAAGTTAATACAGTGACTTGTATCATTTATCTAATGCGAGAAGCATTGCTGCACTGGAATATTATTAGAGCCTACGCTACAAAGTTCTCATTTCCTTCATGAAAGTACCCAGAATAGTGAATTGTGTTGAAAATTTTAAAATAACGAATTTGTAAGACTTACAGTTTTAGTAAAGTTAAGGGGATTGGTACACGAAATTATTATATTTACCTAATTTTCTTAAATTTTTTTCGAATGATTTTTCGAAAAAATTTTATTTGACAATACAAATAATAATAATTTTGACGAAAATCGAATAAATATACCGCCNAATGATTTTTCGAAAAAATTTTATTTGACAATACAAATAATAATAATTTTGACGAAAATCGAATAAATATACCGCCTTTCCATGGTGCGTAATTCCGCTTTAATGAAAACGATTTATAATTTAAATAAACGAATCGGATTTAATACATATCGAGAAATCGATTACTTTAGATACATTCTATGTTTGTAAGTGATGGACCTATTATATCATGAGTTTTCAAAGATAGCAGCACTGTCACCAGACGGTTTCGTTCTTTATCTACAATTGTAGAGTTTCAAGTCTTCGTTAGCTATATCATCGTTGTTGCGAACGTTAGTAGATAGGCAAGTGTCAATACCTGTTCTATGGCCGTGGTATAGAGTGATTAAAGTGTTTGTTTATATTTGAACTTTTTATAGACCCATGCTTTTATATGAATTAAATGCTTTGAATATCTGCATTTTGAATAGGTAATATGAAGTTTACAAACATCTCAAAGCACATACTTGCATTAACAGTATTCTAACATATATTCCTATCCTCGTTGTTTTTTATGGTGCTATTGACAGAAAAAAAAAACAGTTCAACGTAGGAACACGGTAGTGGTTACTGCGCAGCTCACACGCGCACCCTATAACATGTTCCCTTAACGGAAATTGCCGCAACCCCGCACTAAGGTTACTTATACTACAGATTGGGGAGATAAATGTTAAAAGTTTGGCAAAGGGAAAATTTTCGCTACTAAGTAAGCGCTCATGTCGCATGCGTACCTGGTTTTCTCTATTTTCTACGTTAAAAAGACAGGATAATGGCTATAATCATAAATAAATTATAAAGTAACTTCGTAACTAAGTAAAATCTTTCTCTTTTATAATCCACGTAGCTTAACATTTTAATTAAAAGTTACCTTTCGGAACATTGCGCACCTAGCGGGGAAATTTCCCTTATGCCAAACTCTCCCATGAGAAATTTCGTTTTGTTCCTAACCTGAGTAGAATAAATCTTTCCCGTATACAGTTACTTCACGGTCAGCAGTTCCATCACGTGCCGCCCGGTAGTGCTAGTGTTCAAAGATGGCGGCTCCCTGGTAGTAGGGTTAGTTCTACTCAGGTTAGGAACAAAAATAGTTTCATTATGGGAAAGTTTGGATTACGGAAAATTTCAGCCTCTAGGTAAGCGCTAGTGTTCCAAAGAGGTCACTTTTAATTAAAATTTTAATCCGAATGAATAATAAAGCAGAAAGATTTTACTTCGTTACGAAGTTATTTTATATTTTACTCATATTTATTGCAATTATCCCGTTTTTTTTTTAACGTAGTAAAGATAAAAAAATCTGATACACATGCGACACTAGCGCTTACCTAGTGGTGATAATATTTGGTTGCCAAACTTACAACATTGATGTTCCCAATCTGAGTAGAAGTAACCTTGCCGGTTTTGCGGCCAGATTGCCGGCCATTGTGCGCGTAGGGAATTAACATGCGCGCAATATCGTTGCCTGATTGGTTGCGTGGCGGATCGTAACGACCTTACTGCCGTAATTAACAGGCCGCGTCGCTTCGCGTAACTGGCCACTAATTACCGGAGAAGTTTCGCCTGGTATTGCGGTAAAAATACCATCGCCCAACGGATGACTGACGTTTATGGCTCCGCTGGCAAGATTACGTTTATTTTCTTTTTCGTTTCATGAGAGATTTTTTTTAAATAATTGCTTATTTTATTTTATTTGTTATTAAGTAATACAGCTGTTTGACTACAATTTTTCTGCATTTTTAAAAGGTTTCTAAGGATGGTCACCAAACTTGCAAGCAATGTATTCTACGCAAACATTACGTATTTTCAAAGCTGTATAATTAATGTAGTTAGAACTTCACGAAGTATGTAAAAAGTATTCGTTTAGTGTAATGTTATTTCACTCCAAAAATGAATAGACACTTTGCACCTTTCATGGTACAGAGGACTCCCGCAGCTGACTTACAGATTAAATTCGCTTTATTTCGTTCGTAAATTATGTTAACGCTAAAGAAATGTTTTATTTTGTATGTTATCGATGTTCGTCTCTAAAAAACAGAAGTCAACAAGACGATAGTATAACGATTAAGTAGGCCTACTCATTTCACTATCTTAAATTCTGTACTTTTTTACCGAAATAAGTTTTATTAATAAAGTATTATCATAGTTTTCTTACAAACATCAACATATCTAGTGCAATATAGAAACGTTTGCAAATAACTCATTTTTACATAATTTCTTTCTTTAATTGTGCTTTACACGTTTACTCCAGTACACTTATTTAGAATCTCTTCACATGCTTAAACTACATTTAAAAACAACACGAAGAACTTATCCACACTTCAAACAGAGGCCGTGATCCACACCTTAATGACGTCAATAATGTGGTTACTGGTACTAATTGTTATATAAAATAACACAAAATAGTGCATGAATTTAATGGAAGGAAATTTTGTAAATTGCAAAACTTTCGCACATACACATTTTGGAAACTTCTACACATGGCAGCAACGCGCAGTTTACGTCACTGCAGTCTCCAGATAATATGGCACAACGGCGAAAAGAATAGTAGTTTCGGCAAAATTTAGAAATACTCTTCATATGAACCACTGAATCAACTTGCATTGAGAGATTTTATGAATCGCAAAACTCTTATGTATCTACCGACAATCATAGGTGTGGTGTACACATGTAAAATTGCTTATTCTGCCCCGGTGAAATTTTGATGTATCTTGGTGTAAATTTCTTCACTTGAATCGACGTAATAAAATGTGATTAATTAATTTTCCGCACCAAAAGTGACGCGATTATTTGCCAACAGTGATGACGGGAGACGCTTGTTACAATGCATTTTTTCTAGAACATTCTGGAAGCCCAGCTATGGGAAGCCCTACGGCAGTGTGAGAGAGGGAAGGGACGAGGTGGTTTCCACGTAACCGACATTGAGAGTAAGGTTTGTAACAACTAACAAAATACTTTTTTTGTATAGGGCCAGACATAGTGCAGTGCGCATAAAAAGTATTTCATAATGGGGATTTGAGAAATACTGTGTTGGTCATGACCAAAGAGAGAGGCTGGGATGAAAATACACACTGTCTGTACAAAATATCACGCCTGACGTGGCGGCACAAACCAAAGACTACGAGAAACAAGACCTGATCTGTGGCAATGTGCAACAAAATTAATTGTTATACAGAACTTTTTTTGGGCACTGTACATTATATTTAGTAGCCCCGACTAAATATTTTGTCGGAGAAACAAAACTTGAAAAGCAATAAAACCGAATGTGTTCATCTAAAAAAATACACCCTTTAATATAAACAAACTCTCTGTGTTGGGCAAAAAAAAAAGGCCATATCAACAAAATATTCAGTTAGATCAGTTGTATATATCTGCTTGGCCACCCATTTTCAAATAACTACTTTTAATTTACAATTTTAACATTTTTTTTTTTTTTTTTTCAATTTTCAGGGTCTGTTTCTCCCTCTAAATTTTGAATTGCTGTCAGTATTAACAAGGAAATACACCGGCAAGTGCGTGCTTACGTTGAAATATACAGTTTTATGGCTAATGTTATTAAAGTTATTTTCTAAATCGCTGAATTGCAGGCGGTCTTCAGGAAGAAAGAATTGAACATCGGCGGGAGGTAGGAGTATATGAAGATAATTTTTGGCGCAACAGAAGCGTTTCCTTGCTTTGTCTGCCCCCCCCCCCC
>NQII01002376.1:233156-252129 GCA_002778355.1 Clitarchus hookeri
TTTTAGGTGGTGAAAAGTGCAGTCCGTCACATTTGGTTCAGCCAAGAGCAAGAAAATTAATTGCATTTAATAAAATATAGTTGAACTCGTAAATATCTATGACGTTAGGGATGATACAGTAAATATAGAGAGTGTAACAAGCAGCAGAGTAAATCTTCAATGTCCAACCAATATCTTACTACGACGAGCATGGAATTTCGGAATCGCCCTCAACAATTTATTTAGCGGAAGTAATTTTGATCTCCGCCAGATCTACCCGTCGTGTTGGATTGAGTAGCGGCGTTTGTAACTCACTCATCCCGATGTGAGCATAAGTGGCCAAACCTCCACTGTTACTGTATGATAATGAATTGCCGCATCAAACGTGATTTGGATTCACTATTCCTTCACACAGAACACGAGCGTACAACCAACAATAATTGATACGATTTCCTACAGGTTGTTAATTATTTGTTGCCACCTGTTTCCACCTGTTGCCACCTGTTGCTTCTGACTTCTATCATTCTCAAACCTTCCTTCGTCACCCTGTTTTCACTTTTGACTTTTTTTTTTTTTTTTTTGCTGTTATACGAATGGACAATAGAAATCCACTGTGGAAACGGTATTGCTTAAAATACTCCAGAAGCATATGTTCTTTTTATCTCTATCATAGCTAATTTACTTAAGTACTTTTAAAATGTACCCTAGAAAAATTGTCTAGGTCTTGAATTTTAAAGGCTATGTTATAGTAACATTAATACAAAAATTATAATGGCTAGGTTATATTACGGTTACTACAAACATTTTAACTGACTGAGACCATTATTTGCATTGCGATTATTGTTTATACTATTATTGTATTTTTCATCCACTTAAAGCGTGAGAAAGGAGACAGATCGTGAAATTGTTTATTTTTTTTTATTTTTTTGTATGCTTATTGGATTGTATGTTGTTTTTTCATATTAATGTTTTATTACATTATCGTCCATGTTCTCTTTATTTGTTTCCTTCCAATATCCAATTTTTACTATAAACGCTACTGTTTGCAATTTTTGTAATTGTAAATATTTATTATGTAATTTAAAATTATATTTTATATTCGCGAATTGCTGGTTGTTCCCTGCTCTTTTCTTAAGAGATTTTTATTACTTATTCGTTATATTATTTACTACCTGCTACCTGCTGTAGATGTTCTAATGACAGTTAGGATTTCGGTTGGTTCCTAGTTTTTTGTCGTCCTGTTCTGTGGCCTATTTTTGTGATGCCTGATTTTCACTGATATTTCGCACTTAAGGTTGGCATTGGACACGGTCCATTTAACCTGACACAGGGAGAAGAAAATTATCCCCGTTTATAAAAAAAAATTAATTTTACTCCGAATACTACATGGTATATTTCAAGTGATGTCGGCGGTGGATGATACTAAGGAACTACGTATTTTTACGAAGCGGATATTTACGAAACTGGTAACCATTAAAATTCCTTCTTTTCAGACTACTGGCAATGTATTTCGTTCTGATGTAACACATTTCCAATATTTTTCTGCCTTGATAATAGCAATTTGTCACGATTTGATAGAAGGTTTTGAGTATTCTGTATAGTATTTCTGAGCGACTTTCTATACACCTTAAGGTAAAAAAAAAGCTGTATATTTCAGACTGCTCAGTTATTTGCGAGTTTTGAAATGTACTTTGAGCATCCCTGTTTACCATAGGGTCTTAGTAACTTTGTGAAGATGATAACAGCTAATGAGTGCCATTCGCAATAAGTAATAGCCTATAAAACTTAAGCGTTAATGCCTCAACATAATTATCATGAAAACTTGCATACGCCATGAAAATAATTTATCAGTAAACATAGTTCCATCATCTAAAATATCAATAATATGTAAAATTTTCAAGAAGTTACTGTTGAAAATATTTCAATTTGTATTTGTGTAACGCATTTTCTTTAACGAAGTCAGTACAGTTTCCTAACGTATTCTCAAGTAATCACTGCTCTTTAAAATTACATACAGCTAGCCATCCCGTGCCAGATGGTACATTTGGCTAGTTATTAAATACATATTTTTGTTGGCTTACAAACTTCGATCCTGGAAAATTTGTCTCCATTTTTGGTTCGAATAGGGGCCCGTCACGTAACTTAGAAGTATTACGTAACCCATCATAAATTATTGAATAACCCGAGTATTTTAGGGAACGGCGTATATATTAACATAACATATAAACTAGTTTAAGGTCGAATCAACGCTGACCAGGTGTGAACAGACTTAAATTACAACCTATGTTTGGATGTTCCGATTACAATTTCAGGACTGTAGCCTTGAGATACCCATTTAAAAATTGGTCATGAAAAAAAAAATGATATTTCGAACAAAACAGCTTTACTTTTTTTTGACTTTGAAGAATGGTTCATATTTTTTTGCGTTATTACAGTAATTCCTGTATGCGAGGCATTATTGGCAACACGTTTACATAGGTTACAGTATACCTATTAGCGCGTATGTTCGCCTCTATCCGCTACGTGCAGTTACGTTAAATTAACAAGAGGTTAATTTGACAGTTAAACATGACAGGGTTTTCGTTAACACGAAGCGGAAGGATGCGTATTCGGTTTGTGGAAATATAACTTTACCAGGGCTTCAAAAAGTGTGAACGCGCCGTGAATGGATTTCGCCATGTCAGAGCTACGCTTGATTAGCTTGCACTCGACATCAGATCCACGGAAAGCGTAGCTGAATATTATCTGTTTCACAGGCTGGGTGGCAATTTTTCATAACAAATGGAGTGATTCGTAAGTTTGACCTCGTGGGATTTTAAGGACTGGTGTTTTATATTCAAGTCAAAACCATCAGAGGGACAATGTCAAAGCAATCAATGGTCCTTTGTGTCTCATAAATTGAGTCAGTGCTTTGCAAACAAGACTATAGTGAGGTTATACGCATACAAATATAACGATTTCACTTAGTTCCTGGTTACGAACGGATATTAGTAATAGGTTCTTGACGCCTTTTTTTTTTTTTTTTTTTGCTAGTGCTGGAGGAATAAGAAATTTAGAGAAATGATATACTAAGCAGCGTTTCAAAATAGATGGAAAATCCTGGTATTATTACGGGTATTCTGTGAAAGTGAGATGAACTGGCCTGCTTTCATCCGTGTTGTAGCCGAAACTTTCGCATGCGAACAACGGCGGCGGAAGCTGCCGATGACCGTTTATTTTTTTTTCGGGATGCTTCCGTTTATCTAACCGAAGCATTCCTCAACTGCCCCCGTTCGCAATTTCTAAGTCCGTCAGCCAGGCACTTGCTGAGCGCTATCCCAGTTGTTGTAATATTTCCAGCTGTTGAGTCTGGCGACTTAGCGATGGTAGTGATGTAAGGAATAAGCCCTGCGAGTGACTGTAACTCCTCGTGAATCATTCTGTATACACCTAGGGGGCTGTGACATTTTTAAAAGGGTAGAATTCCAAAGTGCTCAATCAACCGTGAACAGCCCATAATAAACCATTAGCTACCAGTTACACTCGGTTCGGTGTCATCGGCAGTGATGGAAGTGCGACTGAATCCATTCGCCCGTTTTGAACAGCAGTCGACTGCTAAATGTGATTTAAATGATCGACTATTGCGATAGCTACGAGCCGATAGTGCCATCTCTACACTCTTCGGGACCCTGTAGCTGTATTTTAAAGGTTAAGCAGCCACGTATTCCGCAAACGACAGTGAAATGACGTCAATGGCCAGCAGCATGGAACGCCACCTGCCTATCAGACATTGCGATTTTTGTTTATACTATTATTGTATTTTTCATCCACCTAAAGCGTGAGAAAGGAGGTAGATTCATGAAATCGTTTTTTCTTCAGTTTTTTTGTATGCTTATTGGATTGTATTTTGTTTTTTTCCCTTTATAATAATGTTTTTTATATATTATCGCCCATGTTTTCTTAATTTTTCCTTACGATATCCAATTTTTACTATAAACGCTACTGTTTGCAATTTTTTNATTATCGCCCATGTTTTCTTAATTTTTCCTTACGATATCCAATTTTTACTATAAACGCTACTGTTTGCAATTTTTTAAATTATAAATCACTGTTGTGTAATTTAAAATTATATTTTATATTTGCGAATCGCTGGTTGTTCTCTGCTCTGTTCTTAAGAGAGTTTTTTTTACGTATTTGTTATACTATTTACTACCTGTTGTAGATGTTTTAATGAAAGTTAGGATTTCGGTTGGTTCNTTTTTTTTACGTATTTGTTATACTATTTACTACCTGTTGTAGATGTTTTAATGAAAGTTAGGATTTCGGTTGGTTCCTAGTTTTTGTCGTCGGAACGCCGCTTGCCTATCAAAGCCTGGTAACCTACTTGGCAGCCGGCGTCCCCAGCCAACAGCGATCCTTCCGCATCATGCATTGGCATATCGGACACGGAGCCCGTTCCCGGAGCCTCGCGCAGCGAAGCAGAGTGCGGGTACGCCCACATCAGTGGTATCGCCACGCCGTTGCGTGTATCGATATTAGTTTACTCTGTGCTACATCGGCAGTTAAGGTTATAGTCTATTCGCGGAATCTTCACACTTTTTTTTTTGGATAGATCATTTGAAAAATCACCCCATAAATGAAGCGTTTGGTTTTTATTTAAAAAAAAAAGCGTTTTATACTGCTGTTTACATAAAAATATATTATTTTTTATTAAATTTGACATTCAATTATTGTTTTTTTATCAATTATATTTTATTCATGATTAATGACTAAAAGCAGAGAGATAATTTGTATGCTGGCGATGTCTAGTAAGAAATTGTTCTTACGCAAAATATGAGTACACCTGAGTGTACACGAATGTGGTGCGTTGTCCCTTTGGCGTAATTTTCTGATTAAAGTCTGTATGCCACGATGGAAGTTTTCTTGGACGATTCCATGCAAGCCTGCATGGCTGTGTTTATGGATGGTTCTATAGAAAATTTGGCTTCGGCTGATCGTTTTCATTGACGTTTTCGTTATTCGTAGTGTGCGATCTACGTTGGATGTTTCCTTACAGGGTAGAAATTTGAGAGAGAGAGAGAGAGAANTTTCGTTATTCGTAGTGTGCGATCTACGTTGGATGTTTCCTTACAGGGTAGAAATTTGAGAGAGAGAGAGAGAGAGAAATAAAGAGAGAAAGAGAAAGAGAAAGCGAGAGAGAAAGAGAGAGAGAAAGAGAGAGTGAAAGAGAGAGTGAAAGAGGAAGAGAGAGAAAGAGAAAGAGAGAGAGAAAGAGAAAGAGAGAAAGAGAGAGAAAGAGAGAGAGAGAGAAAGAAAGAGAGAGAGAGAAAGAGAGAGAGAGGGAAAGAGAGTGAGAGAAAGAGAGAGGGAAAAAGAGAGAAAGAGAGAGAGGGAGAAAGAGAGAAAGAGAAAGAGAAAGAGAGTGAGAAAATGAAAGAATATTTGCTGATCTAAAACTGCATTGTGTGAAANAAAGAGAGAAAGAGAAAGAGAAAGAGAGTGAGAAAATGAAAGAATATTTGCTGATCTAAAACTGCATTGTGTGAAAATTATTGTAATCATTCGTGTTTATTTAACACTAATGTTCTTGTTACAACAACACCAAAAATGATTAGGTTCCGTGCATTAACGCATGATGCTGACCAAAGTCGTGGGTGAAGACTGTCACTCAACCACAGTTGCAGAAGTTAAATCGTAAACAATGCGTCAACAGATGTCGTTGGAGAGGTTACACCAAAGAACCCTCCATAACTGCTTGCATGCATGCTCGGGTAGCAGGTATCGTGGAAGCTTCCGCCCGAGCTGGCAAGGGAACATTTTTATCGTGAAATACAGGCTTAAGTTAAGCTTTGTTCGCATGAGGCGAAGGGATATAGTCAATCCGCGGTTACTTCCAACTTTTCTGAAGCCCTGCTAAAGTTCTACTTTCAGGATATTCCTCCGCCTCATGCAAACAAACCTTACTCGGGTCTACGAAATTGCACGAAAAGGTCAACGCACCGCATTCGTGCGCGACCAGTGTGATAATATTTTGCGTAAGAATTTTTTATCACTAGACATTACCAACACATCTATTTACTCTCTTTTTTAATTAACTTATTTTACTATAAATCAAATATAATTTATAGTTAAAATAGAAGTAGAAGTTGAATTTAATAAATACAACGTATTTTTATGTTAACAGAAGGAAGAAATCTTGTGATACACGATATATTTAGGAAACATCGAAACGCATTGTAAGTGGGGTGGTTTTTAAAATGTTTGATTCTAAAAATGTGAATAAACAGCGAATAGATTATATCCGGGAAGTAGAACTTGAGCAGGGCTTCAGAAAAGTTGGAAGTAACCGCGAGCGGACTAAGGAGTGTGGTTGAACGGTTCTTGCCGCCAGCCCAGGAGCTGTTCTTGCCAAAGGGATATTGTTGGCTAATAGTGTCTGCGCTCCGTCCAAGTGGACGATGAGCTGTGTGCATTGGGACCAAGTTGGCCTGGACACCCGGCACACACAGAGATAAGTCGACAGGAAGAGAGGAGCATCCGAGGGTTGACCGTTTGCCCCGGGGCTGTAATTGGGATCCACAGCGACCCCCTCTCGGCTTAGCGTCCCAAGTGTGGACACGGGATCCCGTGGGCATACGTGGAGTGCGTGTTGCTGCACGTCACTTCATCACACTAGGCGTCCTTTCCACATCTCATATTGACAAAACATAATGTCTAGGACAGTCGTGCAGGCACGAATTATTATTTGAGTCTTAACTTTAAACTGTAATCAATTAATGCAAAATAATTTGGGTTATAAAATAACGAATTAGAAAAAAAAAAATTAAAGAACGTCCAGGCCACTGTCTGAGCACGTAATTCTGCCAGTTGGTAACTTGTGGAAGACAAAAGTAAATCAGTCTTTTTTTTCGTCGGAACACAGCCTGGCGTATTTACAGCAACGTGAGCAGCAAGTTGTGGAAATTAGTTCTTTGTTTTAAGGGTGATGTGGAGTGCAATATAATTTTTATACGTTTTCATTTTGCACATTTTTCCTTTTTACTATTATATAACAACACAATTTTAATTGCAAATCTTATAAATCGAACAAAAATCAATACGTTATGTCGTTACCAAGTGGGCCTCACTGCACGAAGATGTCCATTTACACGGAGATTTGCATCTGGCATATTATAAAGTGCGTGGGTAAGGCTTAATGTCTCGTCGACGTCAGGATCGTTAGAGAACGTAACAAACAGTGGCTCAGGAATAAAGCGGGAGATGTATCAGCGGTGTACTGTACGAAGGAACTATTCCAGACATTCACCTGAGGAGTGATCTGGGAAAGCCGTGGCAAACAGAAGTCAGGATGGCCAGGCTCACGTAAAGGTTGTTTCACACGATCAAATATTTCATTGAATTCAATCAATTGGATTTATAGTTAATGAATGCAAAAAAAAAAAATAGTTTTACTTGTACTATATAAAAATTTAATTGGTAATTTGAGAGCGTGAAATGTATTTCACACTGTTAAATGAAACAAACTATTTTAATTACAAAAGAACAATAAAGAAAGTTTCGCCATATAAAATAATTTGATAATATCTTAAGCTGCTTTTTAAACAAGTGTTTGGTAGTAAATTCAAATATGGCAGAAAATTAATTCCAGGCCAGAATTTTATAAAGTGAACTGGTGTATTTCAAATAAAGAAATGCTAATTTTCTTCTAAATTTTAGTTTCTTTTTTGTTTATTTTTATACCTCGACGAGGAAACTGCGTATAAACAGCTCATCGACTGGAATGAATCATTCTGATTGTGGATAAAATTCTAATTAAAGGAAATTTAGAAGGTATACGAAACGAAAATATTTGAACGGCGCAGAAAAAGAAAATCTGTCTACGTCAAATTTCGTCTATGATGTTACCAATACATGACCCGGCTCTCTCAATTACCATGACATGATAAAATTCATTTTAATATGGCTTGAATGGAGAGCGTTATCAGAGTTTGTTTCCACAAAAATACTTTAGTGGCTACGCAAGTAAAAATGGGCTGGTTCTATTTATTACCACTCCCATGATACAAACATAATATGCTATTTTAAAGTTTAAATCATCATCACTGTGAGGGGTAAAAATTCCTTTCAAAATTCACGGAAAGGTTTCTGTCATACCAGTAAATATTTTTTTAGCTACCTCTTTAAAAAAAAATTTTTATATGAAATATTATTATTTTTACTCCAGAAGCATCCATAGCTGAGATCGTTAAACGTATTATAGTCTAAATCGCGGTATATTCACACTTTTTGAATAAAACTTTCAAAGGTTTTTGGTTGTCTCCCAAATATGTCTTGTATCAATAGCGTTTTATACTTCCGTCAGAATTAAATTATCTAATTTTTGGTTAAATTGAATTTTTACTTATATTATATTAATTATTTGTAATATTTAATGTATGATTAATACAATTAAAAACAGAGAAAAAAAGGTGTGTTGGTAATTTGGTAATACCTAGTAAGAAATAGTTCTCTTGCAAAATATTACTAAACTGAGTGCACACAAATGTAGTACGTTTTCCCTTTGGTGTAATTTGCGAGACTTAGTTAAGCTTTGTTTGCTCGAGGCAGAGGAATATCCCGAGAGTACGCAGAACTTTAGCAGGGCTTCGGTAAAGTTGGAAATAGCCGTGAATGGACGATGCCCCCCAGACCGCAAATGTCTGGTTTGAACAGCAGCTGAACGATATATAAAGGGGCCAAAGTTCCTTCCAAACTATATAATTTTTAATTTAATTTCTATTTAGTGCTAAGTGCAAACGTTTAAATAAGCGAATGATGTTTCCCACACGTAGGGAACCTTTCTCATTGGACGGTGTCTTCTACTGTATACAGTGCAGATCATTAAAGCCACTTCATATGCAACGTCCCATATAGAGGACACTTTGACTGAAAGGGATGAACCGGGTTCAACAACATAGAGAGTCATGCACATTTATTCCTTTTTTGTCAGGATATCAAGTTGGTTATTATAAATGTCACAGAAACACAAGAAACAGCCGCAAAGCGGGAAATGTCAGAAAACTCTGCATTTAATGTCTCCCATACAAGCAACATCATGTGTTTAAATTACGCTACAGTAGTAGGATTTCTGTCGTACTTGCTGCTTGGGAGAATACATATTGAATCTGACAATCGCCTACAAATATAAATTTTGCACATACGTGATGCACAGTATTTTATAAATTTTTTTATCAGTTTTACTTCTCTGCATACTTCAAATGGTATGAGTAAATTCTTAATATTTCCTATACTATATAAAAAAGCTCAGGATATTTTTTATTCTAATTCTGAGGATTGACACCATAAAATAATTTTCTCTTTGCCATCTTTATCTGAAAATTTTCTCAAGTTGAAATATATTCAGTTGCTTTCCTTAACGTTGATTTGTGATACCATGCACGCGACATATTTAGATTCACTACAGCGAAACTAAATACGAAATTGTAACCGTCATTAGTCACGTTTACAAGGAACCACTGTGGTTCAGCTGTAGACTGCTCGCCTCCCACCAAGGCGAACCAGGTTCAATACCCGGCCGGTTCCCCCGGATTTCCGCAAGTGGAAATCGTGCAGGACGATGCCACTGGGTGGGTTTTATCGGGAATCTCCCGTTTCCCTGCTCATTCCGGCACTACTCCATTCTCTCCTCATGACACCCCATCGGCTCTCAAGACCTCGTTAAAAGTCGCTCAAATTTATAAACTAAACTCAAACACGTTTACATACTGAAGTATGTGCAATGATAAACATCGATATACATAAATGCATGCATAAATTTATCCGTTTCAAGCTATATTAACATATTCAAAATAATATCGTAGGGTTGGAAACAATAACCTTAACTCATAGTGCATATGCAGTTTAAGTTAAGCTTGTATAGACGGATTCAATATTTACGTACTTCACTGCTTTTTGGGATGCTGTCGGCTAAAGTGTGTAAGGAGCTTATGCTGCAACAAACTTGAAATCATTATTTCCGGACCAGCTTTGCAAAACCGTGACCCAACTAATTAAACAAAACTACGTTAACCGGCTGCATACTTGAGCGAGAAGCACTGTCGGAAAACTAGCGCAGTTCATTCAAATGCATCATAGTAAAGAGCGAAGCAATTGCTTCGCTGTTAACACAGCATTTCTGAGAACTGTTCCTAATAAATTTCCACTTGTAAATTTCATATGTTTTAACTTCATTACTAGCTGCAATGCTTACAGCTTTACTGACAAGTAATTAAGTAAAGTAGTTCAGTGTCGTAACGTGTTATTTAAATATTATATTAGTGGAGAACTGAATCCTACTTATTTTTATACCCAAACTTATTCTGAATCCCAGGTCAGAACGCTGTGTGATTATTACTTAGGGGCGTTTGCGAAATGGGACAGGACACATTATAAGACTTTTAAACTACAGTGTTTCGTAAGAAAGTTGTGATCGTGATTTTCTAGTGACTTTATTTAAAAATAACATGTAATAACTTCAAATAAAACAACTACTTCCAGAATAAACGTCATTATGATTTCTTGAGTTGTCTGATATTTGTGGCGATTTGTTGGGTAATATTGTCCATTTTTGTTACGAAAATACAACTTTCTGACAGATTGTCTATTTAGCAGGCAAACAAGAGCATCATTTCAAACTTTGTGGCTGTTACCTACAGAGCCTTTCGCTGTGAATGTTACACCACGACAAACGTTTGCTAATGTAAAAATGCTTATTGAAATTAATCATAAACTCTGTCATCTCAGCTCAGAGTTTCGACTTTTATTATAGTTAATTGGCTAGAGGAAGTGTACAAACAGTCTTTCTAACCTCAAATCCTCTTCACGTAGTTTATTATGACAGTCGTATTGGCAGAAAAGCAGTCCGACGTTGGAACACGGAGTGACTACTGCGCACCTTGGGTGCGCACTCTCCTACATTTCCCCTCTACGATTCTATTAGCTTCGTTTCTTACAACGGTGTTTCGTTCAGGGAAGTGTAGTGTTGGGCTGTGGAGCTACACCAGTGTTTGTTGTTTGTGTAAGTGTGCAAACAGAATTTGGCGAGACGACGTTTGTGTTGCATTCGTCCAGCTTTTCGCGGGATAAACGAAACCCCAAATTAACTGTTAGAAAGCATTTCTTCAAGTGGAGGCGGTGATTAGAGACACGGACATTTCTCAGATCATTCAGCAACACGCTAGACTCCACAATCCTTTGTACATTCAATCCTCAGTAGTTCATTGGCTGTTGCTCCAGTTTAACTCCAGACCAGGCACCACGGGATTCGGTAAATTTTTCGTTGCAAGTTCGTCATTGGCTTAAAGTCGTGGCTTACGAACTGTGATCCAATAAAAGGAGACACTCGAATGTATGTGCATGTGGTTGAATTCCAACTTGTCGTGAAACAAAGTCGCGATATTTCCATTTCTCTGACGATGATTAATTCGTTGCATTAAGTAAGATAATTTATGCACATGCACTTGACTGTTCCCGAATTTGTGTAATGCTGTAATTTTCTGGGAGCAATCGAAATAACCTAATGCCTTATCACAATACATAATGTTTAATTCGTGTACTTGTATCCAACAAAAAAAATTACGTTTTGGTTAGAGGTTTTAAGGCATCCACGGAACACAATAATGAACTATAAACTTTCATGTGACTTTCATTTACTTCTTTCGTCAATCCAAACCATGGGTCTAACCTCTTAAACACGCCTGATTTGTTTACGCTACATCAAATCCACCTCTTCGAAATGTAGTGGAGTTTGTGCTGCACAAAGCTCCCCAAAATAATCCACACCGACGAAAATAAATGTACCGCAAAAGAGTTGTGACGTCACATCCAATTGAGAGAAACTATGTATTGTGCAGCTTTGTACATATTTGGAGATTTGTGCAGATTGGGCAGTTGGGAGAAACAAACCTATTATATTCAGATGATATTACCACTATAGTGTACAAATGCATCTTTGAGACCAGACAGTGTGCAGGGTGGTGAGAAACTCAGTTCCAGGTATATTTATAATACTATCCCGAAGATTTGAGAAGTTCACTGTAATAACGTCCATTACAGAACACGTGTTCTAGGTCACACTAAAACCAATAAAAAAGTCTATGCAAATAAAAAAACCACTCAAAAGTTTGATCTATTTTATGAACACTTTTTTTGGGACAGCAATTATAACCACAGGAAAAAAAAACCAGTTTTTTTTAACGAAACACAACCAAATTTAATTTGTAATGAAATCAAAAATACATCTCAAATTCATTTTTTTGTATAGTTCAAGCAATTACCGACACTTAACCCTTTAATTGCCATGAACATATAACATTTTTATTTCTACATTTTCAAATCTGCAGTGGACATAATACTGGATTATTCTTTGTAGAATAACTAGTGCATCAACAAATTGAATGTGCAATAATCCAATAATTTTAAACATGAAGACAGCATGCACATGGGGCCTGTAGACTAAACAACTTTAATATTTGTATTGTTCCTAACAACAGCTAGAACTGTAATAAAATCTCAGGGCTTCCCGAAGCACATAACAAAGTTGAGTTGCAAAACTGTTTGGTACATTTTTCCACTGCAAAAAAAAATGCGTGGGTGTGTTTATTTAACTTTGTAGTTGGCAGCGGTGACTGAAGGACGGTTTGTTCTTATTTTCATCAGTTACATCAGTTAGACGGGAAGAGGTTAGGAAAGCGCAGCATTGCCGGGGCGTTGTGTGTGGGCTTATTTCGGAACGCAGCCTTCCACTTCCTGCTCCGGAGGGATCATTTGTGCGCTCGCGTGAACGTGGGTTGCGGGTCTCCGCCAACTTCGCTCCGCGACCAGCGACCTGCCGCATACATTACGGATGGTTTCGAAACCACGAGAGCACAGGCGCATGCGCGAACTTAAAGGGGCGCACATAGAACACGCTCCACTCACTTATGGGTGTTCAAGTGCTAAAATGATTCTCTAGGTATTTAAGGTATTTTATCATTCTGTTATATTAAATCAAATAGTACTTTGATAAACGTGTCAAACACAACGGAAAAATAATTTACAAAAATGTATGACTGGTATTACATGAATTTCTAATTTGTATGCATCGGCATACAAATGTAAAATTTTTGTATAATTATCATGTTTGGCTACAGTTCAAATTAACTGTTCGTGTAATTAGGATAAGACGAACAAATTTCATAGAATTTCTTATAGTGGTTCGGCCATAATTTTATTTTAAATTTTACAATAAAACTTAAATCCTAAATAGTCAGAAGTTAAACCCTGAACGCAGGCGAATAAAATGCCACACTTCAAAGAAATTTCTTTGCGGGGTTCCTGAAACTTCAAAAAATTATTTTAACTGAAACCAAAGATTTTGCTTTGTATAATTTGTGGAAATTTGTTTGGCACAAATTTTAAGGTTAAAATGCTTAAAATTTTACTTAAAAAAAAATACGTATTCGAGAGTTATTTAAAAACTGATTTCGCACTTTTATCTAATAGTTATTGATATTGTACCGCAAAACCGCAAAATACCTTAAAAACTCGGGGAAAAAATATTTAACGCTTTAACAGCCTATTTGTCATACGAGTATAATTGTAAGCAGCTGTGTCTATTCAAATTTTAAAATAATAACTATGAAATATTTAAATCTAAACTTTTTTCAAGACACAAATGAAAGTCAATATTTTGCTGCTCATTCATGAATTTGTTGCTGAAAAGTGTCAATACATAACTGTTTCGTTGTCTATTGATGAATATAGCACCACATGAGAAAATGGAGCTTTATTGCCATGTGTCGCGGACCAAGCAACCGTTTCCTACCAAGTTTCGCACACAATTCGGTTACTGTTGGCGACGTAAACTTACACGTCTTAAGTGTGTGTGTTAATATTTACAACATGGCTGCCATATCAATAACTTAGACAAATTCATCATATGTATTAAATAATTTTACCAATTTCAGTAAAAATTTGTATGCCAAGAGTATCCATTACAAACATCAAACATGCTTATGGATTATAGAGATATTTTAGCCACCCTCTTGCAAGAGAGTACCAGATGATAGTATTTAACGATTATGCNATGGATTATAGAGATATTTTAGCCACCCTCTTGCAAGAGAGTACCAGATGATAGTATTTAACGATTATGCCATATCTCGGGAACCAATCAACCTTTTCCCACCAAACTCTGCACACAAGTAGTGCAACGGCAGGCCATGCAAACTTGCATAATTTAAGTGACTCACGCACTTGTTTTTAAAATGATGTCCCTGTAAATTTCTGATCTTGGTAAACTTTCCATGATCACAACCGAAGTTTTTCCTCCGAATACTACCTCGGTTATGCAGTTGNATTTACAACATGGCTGCCATATCAATAACTTAGACAAATTCATCATATGTATTAAATAATTTTACCAATTTCAGTTAAAATTTGTATGCCAAGAGTATTCATTACAAACATCAAAAATGCTTATGGATTATAGAGATATTTTAGCCACCCTCTTGCAAGAGAGTACCAGATGATAGTATTTAACGATTATGCCATATATCGGGAACCAATCAACCTTTTCCCACCAAACTCTGCACACAAGTAGTGCAACGGCAGGCCATGCAAACTTACATAATTTAAGTGACTCACGTACTTGTTTTTAAAATTATGTCCCTGTAAATTTCTGATCTTGGTAAACTTTCCATGATCACAACCGAAGTTTTTCCTCCGAATACTACCTCGGTTATGCAGTTGGTTGCACGTCAGATTATGGTAGGAGACTTTCTGGGTTCAAATCCCGGATAAGGCACGTGTGTATTTGTAGTTGTCTCACTATTATTGAATTTGTTTCTGGTTGTATCATTAATGATCTCTCTGTCAATAAAATGTATAACCCGCCTACAATATAACTTTTTAAGTACTTCACCGAAATTATTTGCATTCGTGTAGATGAAATTAGACCCCTTAGCTATATATGTAGCTTCTCGTTATATATTTATTATTATACTTAAAATAAGGTTTCAGCTTGATTAGCATTCTATTACAACCCTGGAGGGTTCTTAAAGATATATTAAAATAAATATTCTCATACATCGCAAGATACTGCACTTCTTAAGACGTTATTCGGAAAATTGCTATAGTGCATACGTAGAATGCGAAAGCGCGAATGGTAAAGTTATTTCCCATACATTCATGCTAGCGTTCTTACATTTGCTCAGGAAACAGTCGAATGCCTAGGAAACTTCCCAACTTTGTATTCCATACTTTGTAGCCAGATACGTGTTATTTCCATACGATATATGTATGTGTTAAAAACTTCCAGTTCAGTTGAGGAAGTTCACCGGAAATATTTTTAATGTGAGTTTACCTCACGGAGTATTCTCTATATAAAATACATTCTACATAAATACAGCCTGGCCGTTTCTGTCATCTCGGTGTCATCAAGATAAATGAGCCGGGACAGAGAAAGTTACGAACATAAACCAGGAGGTAATTTTTCAAACGGCTTTTACCGATACGTGATGATAAACGCGCTTAAACTTTCCTCATCCAAGCGAGAAAAGTTACCTTCACATTAGACTGAAAATTGCAAAATGATAATAGGCACCACAAATAATTTTTTACTGAGATTTTACATGGCGGGTAAATATAAGATTTGCTAAGTAAACGTGCTGGGGTAAAAAAAACATTCAATTCAGGTATGGCCGTGTTGGCTTCTTTAGTTTATTAAACCCCTCATGCCCGTTGTAGACTATCATCTACACGTTGCGCAGGAAGCTTATATTTGACCGGTGCTGTACTATGCGAGGCTCAGTGGCCAGTGATCTTCCCTGTGGGTAACTGATACCGAAACCGTGATACTGTACTACGTTACGAGTGGTTAATATCACTGATCACCAAGCACAGTGACTGCAGATGAGTGGATGTGACAAGGAAACAAGCTATAATAGGTCTGGCTAGAGACCTAGAGGCGTGAGAGCGTTAAGGGCGACCTAGGAACACGCATCGAATCTCCGGTCGAACTTACGGGTAAGGCCCTGAACGGAGGTGCATTATTTCTCTCGTTGACTTTCCTCCTGAAAATTTCAGTGGTGANGCTTCTCGTTATATATTTATTATTATACTTAAAATAAGGTTTCAGCTTGATTAGCATTCTATTACAACCCTGGAGCGTTCTTAAAGATATATTAAAATAAATATTCTCATACATCGCAAGATACTGCACTTCTTAAGACGTTATTCGGAAAATTGCTATAGTGCATACGTAGAATGCGAAAGCGCGAATGGTAAAGTTATTTCCCATACGTTCATGCTAGCGTTCTTACATTTGCTCAGGAAACAGTCAAATGCCTAGGAAACTTTCCAACTTTGTATTCCATACTTTGTAGCCAGATATGTGTTATTTCCATACGATATATGTATGTGTTAAAAACTTCCAGTTCAGTTGAGGAAGTTCACCGGAAATATTTTTAATGTGAGTTTACCTCACGGAGTATTCTCTATATAAAATACATTCTACATAAATACAGCCTGGCCGTTTCTGTCATCTCGGTGTCATCAAGATAAATGAGCCGGGACTGAGAAAGTTACGAACATAAACCAGGAGGTAATTTTTCAAACGGCTTTTACCGATACGTGATGATAAACGCGCTTAAACTTTCCTCATCCAAGCGAGAAAAGTTACCTTCACATTAGACTGAAAATTGCAAAATGATAATAGGCACCACAAATAATTTTTTACTGAGATTTTACATGGCGGGTAAATATAAGATTTGATAAGTAAACGTGCTGGGGTAAAAAAAACATTCAATTCAGGTATGGCCGTGTTGGTTTCTTTAGTTTATTAAACCCCTCATGCCCGTTGTAGACTATCATCTACACGTTGCGCAGGAAGCTTATATTTGACCGGTGCTGTACTATGCGAGGCTCAGTGGCCAGTGATCTTCCCTGTGGGTAACTGATACCTAAACCGTGATACTGTACTACGTTACGAGTGGTTAATATCACTGATCACCAAGCACAGTGACTACAGATGAGTGGATGTGACAAGGAAACAAGCTATAATAGGTCTGGCTAGAGACCTAGAGGCGTGAGAGCGTTAAGGGCGACCTAGGAACACGCATCGAATCTCCAGTTGAACTTACGGGTAAGGCCCTGAACGGAGGTGCATTATTTCTCTCGTTGACTTTCCTCCTGAAAATTTCAGTGGTGACCCTAACATTTTATAGACTGATCATGAAGACAGAGGAGCGTTGCTTGTCCCTAAGGCATGGTAAAAAGCCTGTACCGAAAGTTCCATACATAAAAATTATTGTGAAACACTTTTTTATATCCTTCCCACTTTTAGAAACTCGCCCATTTTAGACAGAATTGTAGAATGGAAACTGCCATTAGGACTTAAAGAATATCTTAAATGGTGTTCGGACGCAGGCGCCACGCAAAAAATATTGGCATAGTTTGAGACGGATATAATCTGAAACATGTGACTAAGAACTCCGTCCATTCGGTGTTATTCCTTCAACTCAACTTTCCTTCTTCCCAAAATAGCAGATAATATAACTCAACACAACCATTAGGAGGTGGCACAATTGCAAACAAAAAGCATAGTGTGGTGTACGAAAATATCTATAGAGTTCGTTAAACACTTTCGTTGTTTTTTTTTGTGGAAAATATTTTGTCCACATAATTACAAAAATGGTACCATGAAACATCAAACGAACATGGCAATTAACTTGAGAACACGTGAGAGTTGCATATTAAAAGAAAAATACATGCAATGGTATATAAATTCTGTACAAGTTAAATTAAAACTTTTATAGAAAAAAATTTATTTATTTTCCTTCGTGTCTTCCCCCCTCCTCTTTTTTTTTATTCCTCGTAATATTAGGAGCTGAATATTTCTTCCCCTGTTAAGTCTCTCATGGTTTCCTGCGGTCATCTCACAAAAAAAAAAAATTATATTTATTTAACCGGCGCCGTAGCCCCCAAGAGCCACTAAGATGATCTCGAAGCACCGGGAAATTTTCAGTAACTTCGTTGATAGAACAGTAGTGGAATGAGGTATGCCGACGATGTTATCCCTCCCCGCCAGCAAGGCTCATATGTGTAGCAGTGACGGCAACTTGCAGTGCGGTCGTGTCGGGAGTTTTTAAGTCTTGCCAACCGTTACAAGGTTTTTAAATGACAGGTATATGACTAGCTCTGCTGTCGGGTTTGGTAGCCAGGGTAGACAGCGCCCGTAAGAGTTGAATTGAGGGATTTAGGCGGCTGTTAACAACGAGGTATTTGAGAGCCGATGAGGGAGAAATGAGGTGAGAATGGAGCTGCGCCGGAATGCAAGGGTGGGTGGAAACGGGAGAGCCCCGAGAAAACCCGCCGACCAGCGGCATCATCCGGCACGATTTCCACTTGCGAAAATCCGGAGTGACTCGGCAGGGGATTAAACCCGGTTCGCCTTGGTGGGAGGCGAGCAGTCTAACCGCTCAGTCAGCGTTGAGCCCCTCAGTAGATATTGACAGTTAAGTTGCCGGTGAATCAAGGAAAATAGTTCTCATACTTGACGTTCTATTGCGAGTTTAGCGTTTAAATTTTAGGGCACTGAAATCTGTCTTTGTTATTTTTATGCACGCGAGAGTATGAATTTGCGCATTAGTAACATTTTTTTCATTCCTAGCAGTTCAATGGTTTCACTAAAAAAACGCATGAATAAAGTGATCAGGCCTTTGACAACGTTAATTTTATATATGGCAGAAGGATACAAAATTACAAAAACGTAGATGTCAGGTATACAAATATTGGCCCGCGCAGTCTGATTCAGTGTACTATAGCTCATGCAAGCGTTGCAATCTTCGACTTGCCAGGTATACTGGGTGGTAGCATGCAAGTAGTTTTGCCATGCATGTTACAAGCACGTCCTGTACATGCTTTTTTACTGAGGTATACTGGAGCACATGCAAGTAGAAGTCTTGCCAGGTATACTGGGTGGTAGCATGCAAGTAGT
>NQII01002376.1:254349-298319 GCA_002778355.1 Clitarchus hookeri
CCACCAAATAATTCCGCTGCTTATTTTTAAGACCGGCACAGATAGAATCTTCTGTACGGTTACAGACGATAGCGATGACGTAAGCACCTGTGTTGTTCGTGCGAAATAAGCGACAGGCTAATAAAAAATTTTTGGGAATGTGTAGGTACATGTTGCAGACCAAACCGCAATTATTCAGAAGGTAGTTTTATTTCTGCCATAAGCTTAAAAGTTGTCTGGCGCACCCGGAGCACCTTCAAGACAATAATAAACTTTCAATGGTGGAATTACCATTCTCCCCGTAAAACGACTATAAAGTTTTAAACTGGATATACTATTAAAATATCGGTTTGTTCGCATTTATTCAGGGCTGATAATTTAAGTCAGGGGACTGGCGAAAAAAGTGGTTTAGTGCGAAAATATTAAATCCTAAACCTCCTTTGGCTTCCTTTTTCATACACCGCTGCCTCTTCCACAGGTGTGCCGTTTTTATTTGCACCTTGTCAACAGACTGAACATTGGATCATTTCATTACACTTTTCAGTTTCGAGAAACGTAAGTAGTCGCATGGTGCCAGATCTCGTGAATATGTGGAATGCTCGACCCACAGCGCAGAGAGGTTTATATAGTGATAAGTGCCAAGTATTCAATTATAACTATTTTACTAGCGGTACCTATCTTACGAGGACGGAACTTCATTCTAAGAGTCACATTGACTCACGTTACTATCATTTGCGTGACGTCATATTCCATTACAGGTTAATTAACTACCGGGAGTTAGCATTAAAATAAAATATATTTATTTCAATATTTATTTATGACGATCTTAAACATTTTATGATTGTGTATATAAAATATCTTATTTCCTGAGAGTGAATAGTTTTGGAGAAATATGTTAAATACGTTTTAGTCAAGTGATTTAAGACGAAAAAAATCAATTCTGAGAGAGTGCGATAGTCTGAAACACAGTGCAGTTTCCTTTCCACTTTCTGCAAAGCAATTTTTTTTAAACAGGAGTTATGTCACTTTGCAGCAGGTTAAAAGTAATTATCTGCACGCACAAGAGAAATCACGCGGAAAACTGTTCTGATTGGTTGGCGAGACACACGTGGCAGTTGTTACTACAGCCATCTAAATTTTGATGATGCAACTTCTATCTATCTATCTAGCTATCTAGTTAGGGTCACAACCAGAGGCAGCATATTACCACACAGCACTGTTGTGAGCAACCGTTTTATTTATATGATTCGGTATTTCATAGCCTTGAATTCCACATATGTGAATGGCACTTCGTGTAACAGCCTTTCGGAATTGATCTTCCTCGGCGAAACACTGTTCAGCAACTCTGCTTGTTTCCGACAGGATTTGCGTGTCGCTCGGGACGTATCAACGTCAATGCGACACGTCAACAACCTGTACACGTAGCATTTTTCACCACGTCCTGCGATATTTATTTACAGGTGATACTAGTCAAGGATTAGTTGCAATATNTGTACACGTAGCATTTTTCACCACGTCCTGCGATATTTATTTACAGGTGATACTAGTCAAGGATTAGTTGCAATATCGAAAAGATTTTTGAAGGCAACTTTTGGAACATTCATTGCCCTGACTCGCTGTACGTCCACGTTAATATTGGCATCGAACTATGGAAAATAATTTCTGTTTATTTGCGCCTTATTACAGCTTCAGCTTATAATGATCTAACTACTTTTACATTCAGCGTGTTCTGTTAAGGGTGCTACAACAGTTGTGAGGTGTCTACATATGAAAAATCAAATAGAAAAATATGTACAGTGCGACATGTGTCCTAAAGTAATTATCAAAGGTGTTATTCACCTTAGAAAATAGGAACGTAACAAGCTTTTAGTTCTAAATGTATCGAAAACTATTAGACATGGGTGAAAACAAATTCGCACAGCGTATCGGTAAACGAAGGTCATTAACCTCTGAAACGGCAATTGTAAATAATAAACCTAGTCAGAAACAATATACCTACGTTTTTGCTACACTTAAAACGCAATAAATGTTTTAACTCTGAGTATTTTCNATTTCCTGAGAGTGAATAGTTTTGGAGAAATATGTTAAATACGTTTTAGTCAAGTGATTTAAGACGAAAAAAATCCATTCTGAGAGAGTGCGATAGTCGGAAACACAGTGCAGTTTCCTTTCCACTTTCTGCAAAGCAATTTTTTTTAAACAGAGGAGTTAAGTCACTTTGCAGCAGGTTAAAAGTAATTATCTGCACGCACAAGAGAAATCACGCGGAAAACTGTTCTGATTGGTTGGCGAGACACACGTGGCAGTTGTTACTACAGCCATCTAAATTTTGATGATGCAACTTCTATCTATCTATCTATATATCTATCTAGCTATCTAGTTAGGGTCAAAACCAGAGGCAGAATGTTACCACACAGCAGTGTTGTGAGCAACCGTTTTATTTATATGATTCGGTATTACATAGCCTTGAATGCCACATATACGGATGGCACTTCGTGTAACAGCCTTTCGGAATTGATCTTCCTCAGCTGAGACACTGTTCAGCAACTCTGCTTGTTTCCGACAGGGTTTGCGTGTCGCTCGGGACGTATCAACGTCAATGCGACACGTCAACAACATGTACACGTAGCATTTTTCACCACGTCCTGCGATATTTATTTACAGGTGATACTAGTCAAGGATTAGTTGCAATATCGAAAAGATTTTTGAAGGCAACTTTTGGAACATTCATTGCCCTGACTCGCTGTACGTCCACGTTAATATTGGCATCGAACTATGGAAAATAATTTCTGTTTATTTGCGCCTTATTACAGCTTCAGCTTATAATGATCTAACTACTTTTACATTCAGCGTGTTCTGTTAAGGGTGCTACAACAGTTGTGAGGTGTCTACATATGAAAAATCAAATAGAAAAATATGTACAGTGCGACATGTGTCCTAAAGTAATTATCAAAGGTGTTATTCACCTTAGAAAATAGGAACGTAACAAGCTTTTAGTTCTAAATGTATCGAAAACTATTAGACATGGGTGAAAACAAATTCGCACAGCGTATCGGTAAACGAAGGTCATTAACCTCTGAAACGGCAATTGTAAATAATAAACCTAGTCAGAAACAATATACCTACGTTTTTGCTACACTTAAAACGCAATAAATGTTTTAACTCTGAGTATTTTCTAAAATGACAAAACGAATTATTACTCATCGTATCGTATTTTTGTAACAATTTTACCAGAAAACAGCCCACGCATAGAAGAGTGCCAGTCCAGCACCTTGGAGGTAGGCAAAACGTTAATCACAAAAGTTCACTAGAGAGAGAAGAGAGGTTTGGGCGGCTNCAGTCCAGCACCTTGGAGGTAGGCAAAACGTTAATCACAAAAGTTCACTAGAGAGAGAAGAGAGGTTTGGGCGGCTCTTAACATCGTGGTCTTGAAAGCCGATGAGGTTGAAGCGAGGTGAGTATGGAGTAGCGTCGAAATGAAAGGGCGGGAGAAAACCGGAGACCCCCGAGAAAACCCGCCGACCAGCGGTGTCTTCCGGCACGATTCCCACATGCGAAAATCCGGGAGCGACCCCGCAGGCAATCGAACCCGGTTCGCCTTGGTGGGAGGCGAGTAGTCTAACCCCTTCACCACCGCGGCCCCATGGAGTATTGAGGGCAATAATTCCTCCCCCTGTTAGCGTTTCCTCGGCTTTATCAAGGACGAAGCCCCCCTTCCACTCAACAATAAGGGCAAAAATGTCCTTCGATCCGAGTTTGGATTTACCGCACGAGTGTAACGCAGCTGAAATGCCCTTAACTCGGCGAGTGTTTTCGGAAGTAGCGTGGGGTTATGTCTCCCCCCCTCCCTTCGCCAAAGTTCCTTTTATTTTTCGATATCCATTATCGTTTTCGTGAGTCTGTGAGGGAGACGCAGAAAACCCGTGGATTTCGCCGGTGGAACAACGATCGACCGTGAATTACGGTTTAACTCTCAGGTTATAAATTTCCTATAGACACTAAGCATGCCATACATCAAACTAATTTAAAGGGTAGGAACACGTCTAGTCTAGATCTTTTCAGTTCAACACCTAAAGAATATCACAACTCATAAACGTATGCAATTGCATCGTAAACAATGCCTGGGGCACAAAGAGAAGAATAATTGCCGTTTGAAAAAATATAAAAAACATTTTACTGGCTTTTAACACTACTAACAGATATTTTAAGTTCAAAATCTGTGGAGCATAAACAGCTTATTGTGTAATTTAATGTGTATAATGAACTTGAAATATGCAGTACTTGCATTTAAAAATAAAACCACACCGTTTTGTAAAATTAATTTGGACTCTTACAAAAATAATCTTCAAAACTAGTGCCCAATGAATTGTTAGTAAAAATACAGAACTATTTTTACTGCTAACTTGTACATTAAAATAAATATGCTTTAAGGAACGATATTTTTGTAATTGGAACTAATATAGACTGTTTATATACAAGGTAAGCAACCAGATGGTTTGGTGGCACTTTCTTATTATTTAACCTCTATACTAGTACAAAGAGAACCGTTATTTATGGCCATATCTGCGATTGCNTGGTGGCACTTTCTTATTATTTAACCTCTATACTAGTACAAAGAGAACCGTTATTTATGGCCATATCTGCGATTGTATCTGAAACGTCATACGCAGGTTGGACAGCAGAACACAGTTTCCCTACTTCAGAACACACAGCCTCTTCAAAGGAANATCTGAAACGTCATACGCAGGTTGGACAGCAGAACACAGTTTCCCTACTTCAGAACACACAGCTTCTTCAAAGGAAGAACTTCAGCTAAATGTGTATTGTTCCAGTAACAACAACTTAAATTATCATACTTATGCATAAATTTGGTTTCTTCTACCCTGAAACGTTATTACCGAACTATTATTTTTCAGTTTTCCCTTTTCGGCAAATAATTAGGATAAATGTTGTCGTTGAAATAAACCTGCAGGCTGCAATGTTGAGGTGTTAAGTTATTTTTTTATTTCGTTGGTCTGTTATTGGTTCCGAGTTCGCTTGGGCATGTCTAACGAACTGCGATCGAACTGAAAATATAACGGAAATATCCGTGTGTTAGGAAGTCTGGTTCGTCCCAAAGTGAAATCGCGAAGTTGTCCACTCGCCTTTCCATGACACACGCGCGTACACCCGTTGCTGTGGCAGTGGTGGATGGACACACAGTGGTTTGCTCAAGTGCCCGGCGGACAGCCAGCTAAGTGGACCTGACTGGGTACATAGCAATCGCAGGAAGAATATTCCGTGTTTTGGTCGCAAACGAACGAAACTCGAGATGTACGCGCAAGAAGAGTTGGGAGACGCATCTCACGGGAGCTTCTGGGGGAAAAAGTTGGAACTCCCCGGTGGACCCAAGCGAGAGAATAATCATTTCGACCCCACCTGTTTATCCACGAAGCTGGAAAGCACAGAGCGGAGGGGATTTTTGGAAGTCGGCACTGGACGCGAGCTCACTTGAACCGTGCCCTTTGCCGAACGAGCAGCCTTATAAGAACCTTGGAACACGCGGGCGGAAATATCTCAGTTATTATAACTGGACTTGAAGCTCTTATAGTTGATGCTTTCCTGTGCTCTCGCTTTATGCCGCTAGGCAGACTTATGCGGCATTAGTCTAGTATTCACTACATAATAACATAAACAATATGGTGGCATGTTTAACTGTAAAGATGTAAATGTGATGCCGTACAAGATTATGTATAATTTTGATATGCGTGAAGCAGTAACTAATTCAGATTTTGGGATAATTATGACGGGAAGAAAACTTTAATAAATTGACAAGATGAATATTTCAAGTTGGGTAGTAGTTTTAGTAGATATATTACGTCTTATGCAATCATGCAGGGATAATAGGTACATTTAATATTTATGATTTACGAAATTATACTTATCTTATCTTGAATACATAGTGTTACTCTAGATCAATCTTCAAATTGTATTATTCCTTCTGAAATTTCTCCCAAATTATATATTTAAACATAACTCGCATTCAACCAAAAAAATTTTTTCGTTATTTGATAATTTATTAGTAATCTACCACAAAAGTGTTCTCCATTGCACATGCCAAGTTATAAGTCCTCATAGTTGTATTCTCCTCAAACTTGTATTTGGATATAGAGCAATAAGCCATTTTATATGCTATTCACGGTAAAGTGAGCACTTTCGAAAGACCTCTCATTTGGAATAACAGTCAATAAATATATTTTATTTTAACCTTAGACGTTAACTTCAGAGTGCGGTGGAATATACACACTGTGCTTATTACTTACACTGAAATAAATAAATAATAAGGTCATAAAAGGACAAAATATGGCTGAAAGGAAAAAGTAACTAGGGAGTCAAAAGTGCTCACTTTACAGTGAACAGCCTACATAATTGTACATAGGAACCCAGGAAGCCTTCTGCAACAAATGGCGCGTGAAGTAATGTGACTGTCTCTTTTTAATTATAAAAATCGAATCCATACACTCTAACAAATAATTGGCAAACTTCCCACATGAGTGTATTCACGTACTCAGAAAAACTGGAATGGTATAGTCCATTCGTGGTTTCTTCACACTTTTTTAATCAAATATTTGAAAAATCTCCCCATGTATGACGCATTTAGCCATAACCCACATGTTATATTCTTATGTTTACATAAAAGTATCTTGTTTTTTCGTTAAACAGAAGTTCTCTCCATATTTTATTTATAGTTTGTAATATTTCATTTCTAAAAAATATGAATAAAAACAGTGAGAAAACACGTGTGTTGGTAGCGCCTAGTAAGAAATAGTTCTTATGCATGTCGTTATAACTGAGTGCGCACGAGTTCGGTGCGTCGTCCTTTGGTGTAGTTTTCCTGACTTGTTTAAGTTTAGTTTGCACGAGGCGGAGGAATAAATAGCGTGTAATTAGAACTTCAGCAGGGCTTCAGAAAAGTGTGAAGTAAACGCGAATGGATTATAAAGTTTTTTTTTTTTTCCATGCATCCACGGTAGCCACCCTTACATTAATTAGCCTAGGAAATAGTCCATTGCGTAGTGAAGTCCCCAAATATGTTTTGTAGTGATACTCAATATTCCAGTAATCGCAGCATAATATTTGGTAAATTTTATGATGAGTGCAGGTTAATTAATTTCGTCACAATTTAGGAATATTTTTGAAAATATTTTTACATTAATCTTTAGTTTGTTAATATGGACGATCAATATTAAATTCGTTAAATACAAAAACAAATGTTATTTTCCAAAAACTGTTTAACATGTAGATACTACAATACATGTGATTTTAACATGTATATTATTTAGTTCCAAATTTATTTTACAGGACCATTAGTCAAAGTCATGATTTCGGTGTATTTTATGGAACGCAAAATAATTACAAGAATTTTACACGAGACGTTTTAAAACATTTTCTTAAACGTGAATGAAAGAAGTTGTTTTACAAATATTCCGAAATAACGACAGATAAAAAATTACCGTATTCTAAGTATTTTATTGTGCTAGTTCGTAAAATAAAAAAAAATAAATATTATTTTATTACATACATGTATCATAATAGTTCATGGCGTATTATTTTCTATAACTGATGTCGCATTTCTGCCACTGAGTATATTTTTATTATTTGTATGAAGCGTAATCATTAAAATTATTATTTCAATATCAGATCATGCAATAACAATGAAAATACAATTTGTACTTGATTTTCTGTTAATGACGTGACATGTCTAAAGCTTAAACATATTTTGGCGCGAGTGTTGTAAATTGTACTTTTCTGATCCATTTTCCTTAAGTAATTCGACCAATTGTGAGAGTAAACCACCAGGAAAGAATAATTGCCAGAAGAGCCATATGGGAATGAACCCACGACCTTTCTGAATGTAGGGTAGGGTCGCTACCGCTTGGCTAGACACATTCTTTCCAAATAAACTAAGCCTGTGATGATGTACCTGGATCAAGGGGAAGATATGGGAATGTCGTCCTTACACAAGCGCGTATTTACCCCATAGCAACGGAAAACTAGAACTTAAAAAAAAGATAGCAGCAAAAGAAGTAATATTTAGTTTCCGTGGGATTAATTACGGCTTTGCTTTTACGAAGGGCGAACTCGTATGAGACTTCCTTGTAATAACGTAGGTATAGGCGAAGAGAGGTAACCATTTGTGGAAAAGCTGCTTGGGGAAAGACATATATACACACACACACAAACACACCGAGTATTTTAATTTCAACTAAAATGCTGCTCTCCCAGTATTAACTTTACGGTAACGAATGAAATGAACCAGAAAATTACTTTGAAAGCGGCGTGCAAGTGTGTGTGAGGGGAAGGGGGAGGGGGGGCTTTATAAAGAAGGCGGCAGCATTCAGCTCTTAAAAAAAAAAAATTACTGGAAATTGTTACCAGGGTCGGGAAAAAAGAAGTTGGAGAGAGGGAAGTTTGAAGAAGGGATGTAACTGAGGAGAGAATTAACTCCCTGTGCCCTGCATAGGTGAAAAATATTGCAAGCTGCTCTGCGAACGTAATTTGCTTTGTGGCTGAATTCTTTGTTTTACGGGTCTTTATTAGAAGCGTCAGTCGAAAGGCACATTACTTAATGAAAATTTTATTTTGAAGGAATACCAGGACAGCAAACAAACGCCTTGAATACAATTTATTTGGCTTCGATATGCTAATCAACAGTGCCATAAGACGTGAAAACTGGAGGAAACGAAGTTACTCTATATTATACAGAATGAGTATAAAAGAATATCCCGAAACCATACAACCTACAACCTTGATTGACCAATCAAATTAACCGTGGAACCGTGAAATTTGTTTTCCATATATTCATAAATGTTCAATGTGACCACCACGAACGGCCCGAACGACATCTACGCGATAATCAACTCGTTCCACACTCTTGTCAGCATGGCCGGTGTTACGGTTTGGATGGCGTCCTAAATTCTCGTTTTGAGGTCGTCAATGTTAGCCGGCAATTGTGGACGAAACACTTGATTCTTTATGTGCCCCCATAGAAAAAACCGCACGGGGTAAGATCCGGGCTTCTTGAGAGCCAGTGATGAAGAGCCTGGTCACCAGCTGCTCCTCGACCAATCCAGCGTTGCTGCAACGTCTCGTTCAGGTATCCGCGAACAGCTAGGTGCCAATGCCGTGGCGCACCATAAAGGAAACATCAGACCATCCCCTTCACATTGACGTGTCGAATGTGAGCTCGCTACCCCCTCACCACCTCAAACCGAGAGTTACGAACGCCATCCAAACCGTAACACCGGACGTGCTGACAAGAGCGTAGAACGAGTTTGATTATCGCGTAAATGTCTTTCGGGCCCCTCATGGTGGTCACATTGAACATTTATGAATGTATGGTAAACTTGACGGTTCCACGTTTCATTTAATTGGTCAATCAAGGTTGTAGGTTGTTTGGTTTTGATATTTTAGACCTTCAAAGTTGGGGTATTATTTTATACTCATCCTGTATACAGCGAAAGGAATCTGACTATTGTCACATGAATATATTTCTATGTTTTAACTCTTATCTGTCGTTTTAATGCGTTAAGATATATTTCTGGTAAAGTTGACAAACCTGATTAATTATTCTTCCACGTTTAACCTAGACACAGATTTATTTATTTCGAAGTTTCCGAAGAGTAAACTACAGTTGAAACTGTAACATCCGTACGTCTATTTCGCCATAGAGAGAAAGTATACTAGACGTAATAAATACACAAAAATTCTTAACCCTTTTAGTCCCGATTTAATGTTCGAACTCAAGTGTAGCAATATTTTATTTTATTTTATTTTATTAAGTGCGCTATACTTGTGTAGCCCTTGCTGCTAGCAACTATAGTATATTTAAGATTTATTCACACTTTTTTTAAACCTTTTGAAATCACCCCATGTGTGACGTGTTTGGTTGCTTACTAAGTATGCATCCTTTAAAAAATGTCACTGCCATAAACTGGATATATTTTAACGCAGCACTACGATAACACTGCACGCCAGTTCAGAGCTCTGCGCGTGGCGCCGACGGCGTTCTGGTAGCGCGTGCCAGTGTAACTCTTATAGCCACCCGCGATTCTGGGCCCAAAAAAAGGAGAAAAACAATGCAAGCGGGCGGGACTCTTAAGGTCCTCTTTTGGATGGGCTGCCAGCTGGCGAGTAAGTTACTCGGCGCTGATTGGCAGACGGCGTTGCGACATTTTGCTGGCTTGTGTGGCGGGAGTTCGCGGGATAAGCGGACATTTCACCTCTGTATCCTTAATTACTCTGTGTCCCTACGTATTCGCTATGTCACGACCTTCCGTGCACGCGACCTGAAAACATAGCGCTCAGTTATCGAGCGTATGACCTATGTTCTCTGGCTACTGTCGTGTTTCGAATAGTGTACCCAGCTCTCGCCTGCGTTTCATCGGCCTGCACTTGCCTGCACGCGCTGGAAACTGCTTCAGTCTCGCAACTCTACCCGCGGGGCCAGTTTGACCCCAACAGGTGGTCGCGTGCGGCAGTAGGGGTGGACTAACCCCCCCAGGGTCGGCTCATCACCCCTCCGCTAATTACTCAGAGGGCTTACCTAGGGATGGATCTGCCCACACCGACCACGAACCTACACTCCCCAACAAACACATGGGCGCATGCACCAAGAACTCCATCTAATTACGTTCCATGCGCTCACTGGAAGGAGCTATACACTATTCGCGGCAGACCCTTTCATTCCCACACTAATTTATAATTTCTGGTATTGCAAATTAGACAATGTTTGACGCTTGCTGTGCTTAAGCTGGCAAAGAACTCTTTTCGTTATCATAACCGAAAATATTTCAGGACAAGTTGTGTTCCAAAACACTTTAGTTAAGAACCACTTTCGTGATTGGATCATTTGAACTGTTACGGGTCTTATCTGTCTGTCCGCGAATCACGGACGGTCAGTATAAGATAAATTTAATTCTGATTGGCTCATCACGTAACAGCCATCCTTCACATTAAAGACAAGCGGCCAGTAGCCAAATGAAGACTGCAAGTTTGCGCGTTGGATATTGAAACCTAGCCTTCACCTAAATCTTTTTCGCGATAATCAGGCGGCCCTACCAATAAGCTGTAGTCTTTGTTCTTGGCGATCAGTGATACGAACCGCTCGTAGCATTAGCGCAGTAGAATTGTTTAGGAATCAGTTGCCCACGGGGAAGGTCACTGAACACATCTCATAAAGTACAGCACCGATAAAATATAAGCTTCCTGTGCAACGTGCTGACGATTGTCTACAACTGGTGCGAAATCGTTGACTCAGAACGTTTGAAAGTCCTGCTAGGGAAAGCCTGTTCACGGTAAACTGATCACTTTTGAAAGCCCTGCTTAAGTTCCTCCATGCACGCAGTCTATTTTCCCGCCATACGTAAAATAAAACATCGCCATGGGGAAGGTTAATTCCAATACAGGCTGGGAAGATCAGTGTTGGAAATTTGGCAAAGGGAAAATTTCCCCCACTACGCAAGCGCTAGTGTCGGCAATGTACCGGATTTTCTCCATTTTCTACTTTAAAAACTTTATATTTGCAATAATCATAAATCAAATATAAAATAACTTCCTAACTAGGTAAAACCTTTCTCTTTTATAACTCACGTAGCTTAAAATTTTAATTAAAATAAATTTTAAAGCTACCTTTTGGAACACTGCGCGCTTCGAGGCGGCATTTTCCCTATGCCAAACTCTCCCACAAGAAATTTCGTTTTGTTCCCAACCTGAGTATAATCAACATTAGCCACGGGCCTGATCACTTCATACATGCGTCGGTGAAGTGAAAATCTAGAATTATGAGAAAAGTAAATGCTTCATAAATTAAGTAATTGTTACACACTTACACGTAAGCATTAAAAATATAGAAAGCAAAAAAAAAAATAATTTCAGTATTCACGTATGTTGACTTAACATTTTCGATACAGTGTTAATACAATGTGATAATTTCCCTGTCGTTACCAACGTCACTGGGTGCTGAGTGTGTCCGTTAAAGTACGTGAAGGTAGAAGCAGGGACATTTTTCAAAGGTTGATTTCAAAAGTGTTCATCTCACCTTGACCAGGGTGTGTCTGGTTTTATAGTCTATTCGCGCTGTTTCCACACTTTTTGAATCGAACCTTCTGGAAAATCACCAGATGTGTGACCTGCATGCCTGTTCCCTCAATTTTTCGTGTACCACAAGCGTTTTATGGGCCTGTTTAAAAATGAACTTTTACTTATGTATTTTATAAACTACAATACTTCATCTATAAATAATATGAATTAAATAGAAATAAAATAAGTATTATGGTTATTTCTAATAAGAAATAATTTTAGTGTAAAAATAAGATCAAACTGAGTGCGCACGAATGTGGAGAGTTGTCCCTTAGGAGTAATTTTCTATACTTGGTTAAGCTTTGTTTGCATGAGGCGGAGGAACATCCTGAAAGTAGAACTTTAGCAGGGCTTCAGAAAAGTTGGAAGTAACCGTGAATGGACCATAAATATATTAAAGTGGTGGCCTCCCGCATTGTTGAAAACTCTTTTTTTCAGACTGCTCTATCTTAAAACACACTACACGGACACTAGTGTAACTACGATAGGAGCATGCGCAGAACAATGCTTCAAACTTTTACGTCAGTAAACCTATAGGCCAGCCACTTTAAGTCTCATATACAGAAGGATTCTAAAATCATGGGACAAACATTGAGGGGTGGTAGAGCTCACTAAAACAAACAATTATTGTATAGGAATATATGGGCGGGAGTGACGCGTTGAGGCACAAACATAAAAATAACACATGAAATGCAACACATTGTTTATTTACAACGTCACCGCTAAATACCTTTTTACAGCAATGTTTATAATAATTGCCCAAAATTGCTACCACCGACAGTAATGCAAGCTTGGTAGCGTCGGTGGAGTGATTGGCGAACAGATTCAAATACGCCGGGTATTTCACGCACGCCGCCATTGTCAGCCAATCACGCCATATGTAGAGGTCGCCAAGCATGCGTGACTGTTGGTGGATGCATTTCCAGCAACTGTTTTAACATTTTCTGTACGGAATCACTCGTTAAGTATGCTGCTAATGAACATTTTATGTTTCCGTTAATGTGTTATGTTTTTGTGATTGTGCCTCAACGCGTCACTCCCGCCCATATATTCCTATACAATAATTGTTTGTTTTAGTGAGCTCTACCACCCCTCAATGTTTGTCCCATGATTTTAGAATCATCCTGTATNACCACCACTCAATGTTTGGCCCATAATTTTAGAATCGCCCTGTATACACGCAGTGAGACGAGAACACTGCTGTGTGAACAGTCCTCGCCAGATACAGCTACGAGGTGTGTTCAAAAATAAGGTGACTTGTTATGTTGCGACTTTGTCTCGATAAATATCTATGTATTCATCTATATCTATTTTGTCCCCTTCAAAGTAATCCCCCTCAGATGTAACACACTTGTGCCAGCGCTTTTTGCCAATCCTCGAAGCACTTATGATATGCGCATTTTGGTATGGCATTGAAGTCTCCCAGGTCTTTATCTCCTCAATCGTGGCAATCCTCCGTCCTTTCATGGGTTATCTTCAGTTTTGGGAACAGGAACAAGTCGCAGGGGGCCACGTCTGGTGAATACGGNCCTCCGTCCTTTCATGGGTTATCTTCAGTTTTGGGAACAGGAACAAGTCGCAGGGGGCCACGTCTGGTGAATACGGTGGCTGAGGTATGATTACGGTGCTGTTAATACAAATTCTTGGATCCATCGTTTGCGATAGCAAAAAACCGCCAAGCACACCAAAACACGTCTAACAATACAAACAATCGATAATCGAATGTACGTAGCCCTCGAAATTTGCAAAGTCACCGTATTTTTTTAACACACTCGTACATTTGCAATAAATCATCATCCCGCTAGTGGTTGATATCCTGAAATACGCAGTGGTAACATTTTACTTTATGAAGAAATAAAAGAGACCTTGGGTAATGTCGAACCGGGTTGAGGTCACTAAGGCGCTGGCTTGCATTGTAAGGTTCCGGGTTCAAAACCCGCGTAAATATGCATGCATTGGCCGTTAAAACAAATTAAGTTAAGTTTATCACGCACGCCATACCCTGATGAGTTTAACAGAAAGAAAAGCGGGTGTGTGTTAAGAAGCGAAATATAATAATAATGTACTTTGGATGATAAGAATTATTAACATATTCTGTATGTACATGCAAAAGTATTTGCGCTGGTAATATTAAATTATGNACTTTGGATGATAAGAATTATTAACATATTCTGTATGTACATGCAAAAGTATTTGCGCTGGTAATATTAAATTATATCAGTGTGACAGACATTACTGGTGATAATACAATCTTTGTACATGTCTTAACGATACCTAACATGTCAATGACAAAAAAGCAAATCTTTATTTCGTTACAATATCATGTTCGTAGTCACATTTGAAAATCAATTTTAAACGTGTTTAACTGATATATGGTAGAACGTTTAAAGTATCAATTAGTTTGTAAATATTATTTACGTCCATGCCATTAGTTTAGATTATGTAATTCTAAAGTGTTTAAACGATGCTAAAGCATAACTGTGTTAACAATACTCGTGCCACTTTGATCTCTAGTACTAACCATCGGGAATNACTTTGGATGATAAGAATTATTAACATATTCTGTATGTACATGCAAAAGTATTTGCGCTGGTAATATTAAATTATGTCAGTGTGACAGACATTACTGGTGATAATACAATCTTTGTACATGTCTTAACGATACCTAACATGTCAATGACAAAAAAGCAAATCTTTATTTCGTTACAATATCATGTTCGTAGTCACATTTGAAAATCAATTTTAAACGTGTTTAACTGATATATGGTAAAACGTTTAAAGTATCAATTAGTTTGTAAATATTATTTACGTCCATGCCATTAGTTTAGATTATGTAATTCTAAAGCGTTTAAACGATGCTAAAGCATAACTGTGTTAACAATACTCGTGCCACTTTGATCTCTAGTACTAACCATCGGGAATNGTTTAAACGATGCTAAAGCATAACTGTGTTAACAATACTCGTGCCACTTTGATCTCTAGTACTAACCATCGGGAATGAGGTATTGGCGGTGTAAATCACGTGCTAATTATTCACTCAACTCCTGTAAACCTTGAATTCACTGCTGAAATTGTATTATAGATCAGACGTGTCTGCGGTACAAATTAAATTACAAATAATTAAGTAAGTGTTGGGTGAACCGATGCCTGCTGGCACCACCACCGTGGAGAATAATCTCGTTTAGCCAGCGTATATTCGTCGTCGGTTTATAACTGCGAGGCAGCGTGCAGGGGCGATCTCGCACTCGAGTATTCGAATTTATGGCTGCTCTATACTCTATACTCGCTGACAGGTCGCGCATTTACCGAAATATAAATATGGTTTGCTGTTGAGGAGGTGTGAAATCGATCCTTCTTAACAACCCCATGAAGATTAACCGCTTCAACACTTTGTGGGTGGTACAGGTATACCAACAGTAAACAACTGTACTGTGTTTACGGTAAACTGAGCAGTTTTGAAACACCTGCTTACGATATACTTCTCGAATTTCTTTCTATACTTCCATCACACGTAAATTTTACATTGCCGTGGGACTGATCATTTTATTCGTTCATCGGTGACGTATTGATGTAAAACAATTATAAACGTAAATTTTTTCAAATATGCTTATTCTGGTACTCAAACGGTATAAAACAATATGAAATAAAATTAAATTATTTCAGTATCAACAAATGTTTACTTGACACATTTTATTCAACGTTATGACGTTGAACTGCTTTTCCTCCGTCGTTACCAACTTTACTGGGTGCATGTCGGTCAAATTTCCCTTTTGAAGGTTGATTCCAAAAGTGCTCACTTTACCGTGGACAGCTTTTAGTTGCGAGTCGTGTCACAAAAAAAAAGTAGGTGAAAAAATATAATACGACCTATGGTCTAGAGTGAGTCCTAATGTTTAATCTGAATCACTGGTTTATTTTAACTACTAGAGATGGTACGCATATTGTCAGGATAATGTGTTAAGTTAATTGTGGCATACGGGTCAATGATATACATATTTTAATTCGTAAGTATGCTAAAGAGGTGGAGAAAACGTCGAAATAAAGGTAGCAACAGTGATTATTTCCATGAAATAATTTGATGACAGCGACCGACAGAAAGGTGTTATGGTGTTTACAGATATTTGTTCCGTTACACATTATTCAGACACTCATTGTTCCATCTTGAATATTTTATTCAATACTTACAGACCAGTGCTTCAGGCCCAACTTTAAAAATGGTGTATTGCCCTTACGATTCACTTCAGACCATGCATGTATGCATGTATGCATGTATGCATGTTATCGCCTTCTTTTTTCATGATTAACCTGCTGCCGAAGTTCGTCGGAATGTCAGAATAATTTATACACCTTCAATATGTATATTAAATGCATATGAATGTGTGTACACATATTAAAATACACACACATACATACTTATATAGACACACACACGCACATGACTTGAGTTGGTTAGTCTGAAGCAGAGTTCGTCGAACTTTTAATAATCCTTGTCGTTTTAAGAGCACTGTGAATTATTTGAAGGGATGAGATTCCACACCACAATCACGGATTTTGTATCTTTAAATGCAAACTCGGAAAGCTGAGATCGTTGTTTAGTGAACATTAGAGAGAAAATATAATACGGCCTCTGACATGCAATATTTATTAAGTTTGTTGGATAAGAGCCGTTGAAAAACAGACATTTTTCCATGGATTCATATTGTTCAAATCTGAAAACTGTGATATTTTTTTTATCAGTAGTATAATCCCCCATCATAAAGAAAATTAAACCTGCTCTACAAGGTCCTTTGTTGCCTGGTAAATAACAAAATTTAAAATTTAAAATTTCGGAACTGGTTTTCTAAAGTACCGCTTACCTGATATTATTACGCCATGGCAATTTTATTTGCTAAACATGCTAATTCACAGCCGTCGTAAAAACTTTAATGTCGCCCACATCCCTAAAGTTTTGTATGATGATAAAATGACACGGGAAGTTTTCTTAGAGAAGAAGGTTGGTATTACACATTGAAAATACAAAGCTTACAGACACCCATTCAAATAAATTCATGAGTACTTTTGTTTCTCTTAGAATGGTTTTTGCAATTAAATTTAAGTTTATATAATTTTCAAATTTCTGTGTTTAGTGGTACCTTCATTCTTTATTAATCACTGAATGTTGCCAGTCGTTAGTTTACTTTAATAATTCCTTTTTTTTTTAATCACCTCCCTGAGAATTGACCTGGAAGTCAGCAAAACACCTACATAAATAGTTAATAAAAATTAATATGTTTTAAATTGGTTCTAGATCCACAAATGAAAAACGCGTGTAATGTTGTGCTATTAGCAGGGATGAACATTCGAGAGGACTTCCTTGTGAACGATTCAGCGTGAATTCATGTATTTATCATTGCACCTTACGTTGAAATAATATCGAAATGTGAATAAAATGCACTAAATAATTTTCTTCGCGATGCACGATACCCAAAACGGTCGTTGCTATGACTTGTAATAATAAATTATGTATGAGATTTTAAATAATAATACATGTATTGGGGTACGACGTATGTGCAGGATTTTACGTATCCAGTACGAGAAGAAAGATTTGTACCCCTTCATGTGATCATCCATTTCCTCTGTCAAACATAACTTCATCAAATTTTCTGCGAAGTTGGCTAACTGTACTACCTCTCAGCGCTTGGCAAGTCCCCTCAGCCGTACGGAAAATAAACTTTGAGTATTTATANGTTGGCTAACTGTACTACCTCTCAGCGCTTGGCAAGTCCCCTCAGCCGTACGGAAAATAAACTTTGAGTATTTATAGCATCGTGCCTTCTTCCCTCTCTCTCATCAATCTCTCTTTATCTTTATCTCTCTTTATCTATCTTTATCTCTCTTTATCTATCTTTCTTTCTCTTTATCTATCTTTCTCTTACTCTCTTTATCTTTCTCTCTCTCTTTATCTTAGAGAGAGAAATAGATAGATAGAGAGAGATTCTCTCTCTCTTTATCTTCCTCTTCGACCGGTCAACCGATACACTCGCCTCCATACGTAACACGTGTCGGAAACACGCCGAACAAAGTTTTACAGTCCTCTGAATGAGTTGCACTCACTTTACCGTGAATAATCTATAAACAATGTACACTATTGCCGTTAGTTTTAAAGGTGCACGTGCAGATAACCACATCCTGCAACACAGCAGGATATCAATATTGTTCAGTGTAACTGGTGAATTATGTTCAGAAAAGCGCTATAGAGGTGTGGTGCAGACAAAGTTTAATAGCCAGACAAATGTTTAACTCTTTACATGTACGTAGATACGCATTTTATATCTAGTCTTTTGGTATAGACAATTTTGCTTAATGATTCAGCCGATTGTAGACAGCGCTAACTTAATGGGTTTAGGATTGGAAAGTTTGTCAATAAAGTGCATCAGCAGATGTATCTCTTGCATTCGCATTTTCGAGCAAAGTGGATTACATCTAGCGGCGGAAATATAGACTTGTTTAGAGGGAATAAAGTGACTTTGCTGACACGACTGACTGAAGGAAAATGAAATGTTATGTTTATGAAAACAGACGGTTTCTAGCTGACATTGTGTAAATGTTCTTCACCACAAATTAAGTAACCTGCTCGAAAAAACATAACTCCGTTCCCCTGTGTGATATCAAGCAAATGCCTCATAAAATGTGTGTATGACTGCAGGGTTTGGTTAGTCGGTACACAAATTCCAGAAAAGAAAAAGTAATGCAAAAATACTGGTAAACCGATAGTGTGAAGGTATGAAATCCAGGGAAATTCTCGAGTAGAAAACTGTAATGGTAAAATATAATTTAACTTAAATGACCTAAAAAATTGCCTTTTTAAAATATCTTTGTAGTAAACTGGTAAAAAGTAAGACAAAATACTGGTTCTCATTCTCTCCCAGCTATCCTTCGTAAAAGTGGAAAATAATAATGTAATACAAAAACGCACATTTGTAATTTGACTCTAGCCTAAAAATGTAATTCTCAGATTTTTTGCCATTTTTCCGAAAAGATGCGATTCTTTATATTACTGAGTTGCATGTACATCTGACAATGAAACACGTAATGTTTAAGGTGCTGTGATGAAGACCTGACGTAGCTTAATAATATCGTGCTCTATCAAATGCGATCTTAATAACGTCCAAACATTCAACATATCAACATATAAATTCCCCGACGTAATCAATTATTACATGCAATTAAACTACAGGATCAAAAATGTATAATTCTTGGCCAAATTTATATTAAAACAATAACCACATTAACATTTTACTGGAACATTAAATTTAATTGCCATGTCATGTCCTTTACACCCGCCATTTTCGTCAATATGGTGCTGCGCTCTGGAGGCATCGAAAACGCGAATTCATCCTCTTGCGAATGTANACACCCGCCATTTTCGTCAATATGGTGCTGCGCTCTGGAGGCATCGAAAACGCGAATTCATCCTCTTGCGAATGTATCTTTATTGTCCGTTCACAGTTACACAAACTTTTCTGAAGCCCTGCTAAACTTGTTCTTCCTGTATACTGCTCCGCCACAAACAAACAAAGCTTAACTCAGTCTAGAAAATTACACCAAACTGACAATGCACCACATTCAAACGCACTCACTTTAATAATATTTGCATAAGAACTATTTCTTACTAGGCATTACCAAAACGTATATTTTCTCTCTGTTTTTATTCATATTAATTATAAATGAAATATTATAATTTATAATTTAAATATCAGTAAAAATTTTATTTAACAAAACGTAAAATACTTTTTTGTTAACATAAATATAAAGCGCTTGTGATACTTGACGTAATTAGGATCCAAACTGACACATCATATGTGGGGTGATATTTTTCAAAGGTTTGATTCAAAAAGTGTGAAGAAACAGCGAGTAGCCTATATATGTCTGCCATTGTTCAGGGAGACGAGCCTCTTCGTTTGAAAAGTCCACACACACACACACACACACACAATATGTTCTTGAATAACATGTTTAAATTCAAACCACAGCATCTACGGACTAATATAAACAGAAAATCCTAAGAACAAGATATTTGGAAAGGCCATCTAGTGTTTTTAAGTTAAAGTTAAAATTAGGCATCTCCGCGTACGACCATTTCACGAATGTACCGTGAATATCGGGAATGCGGTAAAACATCAAATCTTCGACATCGCTGCGGCTGGAAAAAGATCGTGAACGAACGGGACAAACGACGACTGACGAGAATCATTAAACGTGACAGACGTGCAACCCTTTCTCAAATAGGCGCAGATTTCAATGCCTACTGCATACCTGCAGACATTAATTCGAGTCCATGCCACGTCGTCTTGCGGCACTTCTGCGTGCTCGCGGGGGCCCTACACGATATAAGCAGTTGTACCAGTTTTTTTTACTCTTCAGTGTATCTATGTTCCTCATGAAGANAACGGAACTGGCGTGCCATGCGGAGAGCGCGTGCACATAGAACACCATAAACTCGAGATACGTGTACGCCGCTAGTGGTTGCTTGTTAGCACACGTGTGGCAAACTACATGAACAAAAAAATATTAGCAATTGAGTAGTAAAGGCTGCAAGAAGTATTGGCATTTTATTTCCCGCTTGGCGCGCTAATTACGTTCACCTTCGTAGTATGCAACTTTTTGCGCAAGCCCGCTCGTATAACTCCCAATTACCTGCATTATTTTGGCTGACTTCAACTTAAAATTATAAAATAGTAGAACACCATTCCAAAAAGAAATTGTTACTATATGCTGTTCACGGTAAAATGAGCACTTTTGAAAGCCCTGCTTAAGATCTACTTGTATGCACATTGCGTATTCTTCCGCTATGTGTAAAATTAACATTGCCATGGGCCTGACGACTTTATTTATACGTCGGTCAAGTGAAACTCTAAAATTATAAGCAAAGTTAATATTTTACTAATTTGATCATCCTTACACTTTCTGTGCACAAAAAAACACAGAAAGCAAAATAAATAATTTCAGTTTTCACAAATGTTTACCTTGTACTTTTGATTCAGCGCTAAGACGTGGAACTACTTCCTTTCAGTCGTTGCCAACTTTACTAGGTGCGTACTAGTCAGTCTGACCCTAAAAATATACGCAGATAGGGCCAGTGACATTTTTCAAANGCCAACTTTACTAGGTGCGTACTAGTCAGTCTGACCCTAAAAATATACGCAGATAGGGCCAGTGACATTTTTCAAATGTTGATTTCAAAAGTGGTTACTTTACCGTGAGCAGCATTTAAGGGTTTTTGATTATATTAGTCCATAGATGTGCATATATATTATATATATATATATAATATATGGCGATTCACAGCACCCGTATCACCCCTTTTTCTCGGAAACAACACGACACCGGGGGTTCGCGAAAAAAAAGTGCGACAACTATACCCTATATGAATCACCGATTTGTAGTAATCCCATTCCCCCAAGTATACCGGTGGTAGAGGTACGGCGAGTGAGCTTTGAAATTGCAAATGGGAACAGGGGTCGCATAAGGTATCGTTGGATAGATCGTCTTAAAGGAAATAACAACATTTACTAAGACACTTTTGTTCTGGCGTTCATAGTTTACGCACAATAGGGCTAAATCCTCTGACCATATGGTTTGTGACGTGCGTGGTTTACGGAAAATGAAAATGGATCGCAAATGTGGTTTTGTTACTACAATCAAAAGGAAACAAACGAAACGTGATGTTTTTCTGGAGTTCTTGAGAGCCAATGAGTGTGCAGCGAGCTAAGTATGGAGCAGCGCCGGAATGAAAAGGTGTGTTAAACGGGATATCCCCGAGAAAACCTGCTGACCAGCGACATTGTCCGTCACGATTCCCACATGCGGGAATCCGGGAGCGACCCCCGCCGGGAATCCAACCTGTTTCGCCTCGGTCGGAGGCGAGTGGTCTATCCACTGCACCATCGTGGCCCCACCTTCGCAGGAGAAAGCGACGTCCAGACACCCTCTGACGGCGCGCGCGACATTAATCATTCTCCCGGGCGGACGCCCCGCGTCCCGACTGCACCCCCAACCACCCTGCTGCTTTCGCACGAGCCCCCTGCCGGTCGATATGCCGCCCCCGGGAGCGATTGCGTTTTGTTTCCCACGCCGAGCGCACGCTCTTCATTCCCTTCTTTCCGTCGTCCGCGGCCGACGGATCGTGCTCTGTGCAAGGGTTGCGGTCTTCGTGACTGTCGATAACTATCCAGACGCGAACAATGGCGAGGAGAGGGAGAGCGGAAATCCGAAGGCCGTGGGTGACTTCAGCGAAATACCATCACTTCGCTAACGTTGGCCAGATTCGGCAACATTTTCCCCTCCCCTCTACATTAAAATGCAGTTTTGCGAACAGTTGGTGTGAATTTTTCTGAAGTTAAAAACTAATATTTCAGCTGCCTTGTACATTGTAACTATACGTGTAGTATAAAATAGACGGTCCGAGTGCAGGGTACCGGGTCCCGGACCACAGGACTAGCCCAGGCAGGTCACTAACTTCGCTCGTGCGCTTTCTCCTGCTCTGTCATTCTGGTATGGTGGCGGCCATCTTAGATTTGAACTTGACGATTCTCCTTCAACTTGTTTCCAGGTGCAATCTGATTTTAATCCACTATCTTGTGTTTTTAATTTGTCATGCATTTTTCGACAACCATTTAGTTTTTGGCCGCCATTTGGCCCGGGTACAATTGAGTTTTACAGTAATACACTAATAAATAAATTGTGAAAAAATAATTCATTTATGTTAAAACAGAATTATAAAATTATATTATGTTGGCCTAGGTTTTAACTGATTACGGCAACCCAAAAGGAAGGAAATATTTTTTACCCGATAGCCAAGAAGTAGGGTATGGTTTTTGGAGTGTATCTGTGAAACTATCGCGTAGTTACATTTCCGATTTCCAGCGTCGATGTATGAAAATCAAATCGTGAGTTTCATCAATTTGTAGCTTTACAAATAAGTTTACCTGGGTACTACTTTTTACGCTTGGCGGAGGGATCTTAATCGATCACCAAAGTTAAGCAACGTTCCCAGCGGCACACATTTGAATGGGTGACCGTTTAGTGGCNGATCTTAATCGATCACCAAAGTTAAGCAACGTTCCCAGCGGCACACATTTGAATGGGTGACCGTTTAGTGGCATAGCATCTGAGCTCTTCCGGGCTTCGGAGGGCACGTTAAATATTAGGTCCCGGTTATTATCGATTGATAGCAGTCGTTAAGTCATTTCAGATGTCCTTGGGCGGCCTGATAATCTCTAACACCTGAGGAAAAAAATATATCTCGGTCACGTTACCAGCCATTTCAGAATTAGGTTTTGTTGNCTGATAATCTCTAACACCTGAGGAAAAAAATATATCTCGGTCACGTTACCAGCCATTTCAGAATTAGGTTTTGTTGTTATTCCACGGGAACCGCACAATTTTCCGTGATAACAAGTATGCTATGTTCTATTACAGGACCCAAAGTACCTACACACCAAATTTAATCATAATTCGTTCAGCCGATGTGGAGCTGAGTGGTAACATACACACACACATGCACATACATACACACATGCCTATACATACACACATGCACACACACATACATATACACATACACAGACTTTCACATTTATAATATTAGTAGGATTTAAAAACTCCAGCTATTTTTCNACACACATACATATACACATACACAGACTTTCACATTTATAATATTAGTAGGATTTAAAAACTCCAGCTATTTTTCCGGGTATAACTTCGATGCAACTACATCCTTTAAAACATCCTTTAAAAAATGCGTTTCTTGAAGGTTGGAACTAATGAAACTCTTCAAGCAGGAACTAAATCTCATATACGCTGAATNTTTAAAAAATGCGTTTCTTGAAGGTTGGAACTAATGAAACTCTTCAAGCAGGAACTAAATCTCATATACGCTGAATAAATTTAGGAAAAATCACTCGGATATGACTCGCTATAAGCTGTTTTAATTAGGGAATATTCACGAAAAAAATCTAATATAAAGACCTCAATGCCAGGTATAATAGAGATCACGATCAGATCATGAATATANAATATTCACGAAAAAAATCTAATATAAAGACCTCAATGCCAGGTATAATAGAGATCACGATCAGATCATGAATATACGATTGCAAATATGCATCAAAAATGTTAAGAACCACGACGATTACTTTAAGACACATCCTCATATTTGTTAATAATGCCTTAGGCTCCTTGCACCCTAGGGTGAAAAGGAGCCCTTGCTTATGGGATTGAAAGTTCTCATCATCGCACCTCAGTCCCTCACCAGAGATAAAGTAATTCCTTATTTTATTAAAATGGTAGCAGCAATAAATGCAAGCCGTCTTACCGATGCATACATATTTGCAAACTGTTCTGTGAACAGTTCACCATCCCAGAGAACCAGGAAACGTGGCGGTGGAGATCAGGCACCCATTCTATAATGATTATTTGGCACCGACACAGGACCGGACACGCTCAATACTTCACACCGTCCTCTACACAGTAGTTGCACAGTTACCAGAGCGCACGCCTCCTATCAATGCAAGCTTGGTTCGATTCCCGGCAGGGGTCGCACCTGTATTTTCGCGCATGTGGGAAACGTGATTGATGCNACTGTTCTGTGAACAGTTCACCATCCCAGAGAACCAGGAAACGTGGCGGTGGAGATCAGGCACCCATTCTATAATAATTATTTGACACCGACACAGGACCGGACACACTCAATACTTAACACCATCCTCTCCACAATAGTTGCACAGCTACCAGAGCGCACGCCTCCCATCAATGCAAGCTTGGTTCGATTCCCGGCAGGGGTCGCACCTGTATTTTCGCGCATGTGGGAAACGTGATTGATGCNATCAATGCAAGCTTGGTTCGATTCCCGGCAGGGGTCGCACCTGTATTTTCGCGCATGTGGGAAACGTGATTGATGCCATTAAAAACATCACCACCCGAGATGGACTTGGCGATGTTCGGCAGATTTTCTCGGGACACGTGACCTTTTTCATCGACCTAAACGTAGTTACCAATTTCAGCTGCTAAGCACCGTTTAAAATCTCTCAACTCAAAAACACACTGTGTCCCTTGAAAAAATATGTATCGGTGTGGGTGTTGTGGACCCGCCCACTGCGATATTTTCGTGCGTTAAAAAAATCGCCTAGTACCAATGTTAATCAACGCAGATCACTGACTAAGAGTAACCGACGCGAGAACATTTTTTTTCATTTTCTCGAGTCAGCTGTCTGAAACGCAGTTCAACCCACCAGTTTTCCAGTGGAAGATATCGAGGTTCTAGGAATATGTCGGCCGAGAATCAGTCAGCTCATCACTCAGAATGGAGGAGCGGTCGTCCATAGGAAGATTTTTACGCGCTTAATTCAGAGAGAAAATACGGATGTATTATTTAAAAAAACGTGGGAGCACCCTGAGAAAACATCCATACTCTGTTCGCACCAGCATGGGCCCCGGAGAAAATAAAAAAACCCGCAGATACCGTCGCCTATACACTAACATATATTTATATTAATGTATAATATGCTTTAGGCATATTTTTTATTTTGCCATATAATATGCNCTATACACTAACATATATTTATATTAATGTATAATATGCTTTAGGCATATTTTTTATTTTGCCATATAATATGCATATATTTTTATATTCCATACAATATGCATATATTTATATTCCTATATGATATGCACATATTTTTATATAACCATATAATATGGCTATAGGCGTATAAAATATGCATTGCTGACGGTATCTCCGGTAATACACCGCATTCATGTGCACTCAGTGTAATAATATTTTGAATAAAAACTATTTCTTATTAGGTATTATCAACATACTTATTTTCTCCCCATTTTATTAATAAAAGTTATATTTTATCAATACATTATATTATTTAATTTATAAGTAGAAGTTCAATTAATCCAAAACTAATGTACTTTCATGTTAACACAAATATAAAACGCTTGTGATACGTGGCATATTTAAGAAACAATCAAACAAGTAAGATATGAGGTAATAATTCAAATGTTTAATTCAAAAAGTGTAAAGAAATCGCGCAAATAGTAAAAAAAAAAGAGTTAAAGGTATGTGGCGAAAGTTAACAAAAATATGTGGCGAGTAAATGACGATCAGATGTTTCATCCTAGAATAGTTATCGTATACAATCAAAGTTACAACAAATTGTGTTTTTTTTTTTGCCATAAATAATAATTGAATTATTTTGGCGCTAACAGCTTACCTTTGTTCTTTCAGCTTACAGTGCTATGGAACGCCGGGTCGAATCCCAGTTAAGGTATTGACATATTGCCGGTTACGACGAAGTGTAGATTTACCTTAGAGTTACCATGGATTTACCGTCGCATATTTTTTCGATTCAAATAACAACCTAAGCAAACGTCTTAAAGTTGCCAACATCTCCGACAGCTGCCGTCGGAAGGAAAACCGTTTCGTATCTAGACGCAGTTTCCGTCCGCATCAGATTCCAAGATGCTTGTGTAGTGAAATACGGGGAAGGATTACCTTTGTTCCGGCTGCAGCATATTTCATTCCCCATATTCGGTGTGTTTTACAATTCCAATTGGAGGACGAGCAACGGGAAGTATCACTGAGAAGTGAGAAAGAACAGTTGAACANCGGTGTGTTTTACAATTCCAATTGGAGGACGAGCAACGGGAAGTATCACTGAGAAGTGAGAAAGAACAGTTGAACAGGAGGAAGACGTAGGGTAAAAGAACACCACGAGTCTACTCTCTTGAGGTACGAGCAATTTTTAACAATTTTTCTCCCTCCTTGACTTGCGGGCGGATCAGTAGCTCAAGACGAAGTGCTGCGAGAAGAAGGCTCAGACGAAGACGGGCGAAGGGGAGTGTGTAAGAGGACGGATGGGAGGTTTAAGGATCAGAAAGTAAACGAAAGACACGCTGCCTTACTTTCCGCCAGAGATCTTTCCAGACGAAATGTTTTATAAAGTAGTTGCTGTCACATCCTCTTCTATCCGTAACGAGCACTCCCATATGCCAGAAATAAAGAAGTCTGATTTCTATCTTGTTCTCATATCAATGACAACTCGCGAATTAGAGGAACTGTCTACATCACGAGATATAAATGTAAAATTAATTAGAATGTGGGTTAACGTTTGATTTTAAACATATTTGCACCGNTGTCTACATCACGAGATATAAATGTAAAATTAATTAGAATGTGGGTTAACGTTTGATTTTAAACATATTTGCACCGAGAAAAATATTTTGTCGAAAAAAAAATTAAATTAATTTGGTGCAACCAAATTACAAATTTGTAATACGGAAATTTATCATATTTTTTTTTGGATGAAGTTTTTTTTGTTCTTATTTGGTTGTCCCAACAACGTAAGATTTGGTAGGTGGAACTTAAGATTTGTATGGCTGCACGNTTTTTTTTGTTCTTATTTGGTTGTCCCAACAACGTAAGATTTGGTAGGTGGAACTTAAGATTTGTATGGCTGCACGTGTGCTTGTTGGAGTTTTGGGTGTTATTAAATAAAAATTCTGAAATGATTGTACACTAGCTGTGCCTTAGAGATTTCAACCACCTTAATAAAGGTATTAATTAACGAGAATTGCACTGAATGACATGAAAAAAACAAAAACTACGTCATAAATTAAAGTTGTGGAAATTAATGACCGTGGAGAATATCGAAAAACCTATACAGATTGGGTTCACTTGTAATTTATTTACTTTCTATGTTTCTGTTTGTGACCACCCCATCAAGTATCTCACAGGTTATAATTTTTATCAATAAATTTGGAATTGTTCGTAAAACGAAAAGCTAACAATTTTCTCTGTTTTCCATACATAATGTTACAAATTTTCAGTCCCGTGGCCGTTTCAGCAATCCGAGAATCTTAACAGAGGTCGTGTGATTGGTACACTGTATGTGCTTAACGCGAAATAAATCTCGCGGGAAGTCAACGGCTTTCGAAACGGGAACAGGATCCGTTCGATTTCATACCGAGAGCGGAAATCTATTCAACCCACTAGCTCATCCACACTACCGTTTCAACAACGAACGCATTCGGAGGAAAGCGGGATGGAAATTGAAAGAGAAATTCTTGAAAAAACCCGTGATTTTAACCGAATACGAGGTCACGGGAGAAAGTATACGGGGTAGAGTGCGCGTGCCACTTGCACAGTAACCACATCCCATATTTCAACCATAGACTAAAGATAAAGTCGACCAATTCTTCGTCTTCTGCGCATACACCCAACATTGACCTACCTCACATCAACACAACTAGCAAAGTCGAATGATCAGCAGTGATTAACAAGTTCGTTTACATATTAATTTTCAAAATAAAATCATTTTTATATGAATAAAACACTTTAACCAATTTGTAATGGAGTTTAGTTCAATTCCAATTGTTACGCGGAAGTATACAAACATCTCAAAGCACTTGTTTACTAAGTAGTGTTCTAATCTCAAATATTATCCGCGTAGTTTATGATAGTCGTGTTGGCAGAAAAGCTTTTTTGTAAACAGAAGTATCAAAACAAACCTGTGTAACATTTGAGGTTAGAAAGCTATGAATAGTTTTTTAAGACCTTCTCTAATATAGTAATAATACAACTAGAATACNGTAACATTTGAGGTTAGAAAGCTATGAATAGTTTTTTAAGACCTTCTCTAATATAGTAATAATACAACTAGAATATTCTCAAGTTTTTCTTAATATTTTATTCGTAATAGAATAATGGGTCTGTTGAAAAAAAAACCCCAAAGGTAAACAAACATGTTCATAACTTTTGACCAAGTTGTTGGCATTGGATGAGTCAATTTTGGAGTCATACGNCCCAAAGGTAAACAAACATGTTCATAACTTTTGACCAAGTTGTTGGCATTGGATGAGTCAATTTTGGAGTCATACGCGAAAGACGAAAATCGATATATCTCATATGTATTCAATAGTTTTGTCCTAGTTATCACAGTGTTGCTCAATGATATCAAATAACCTTTATTATGACACTTTAGTAATAGACAATGGTGAGGAATGACTTCATCAGTACTTTTGTCTGAAGACATCTTCCCATACACATATCTTCTCCATAGTACCACAGAGTAGATTGGTACCCAAGGACGAAATTGTGTAACTGTTCCTTTGATGTGGACGTATCCATTATCCGATTGGTTGCGCGAGACTGTGGGAATTGGCCTCGTGTCTGATTGGTGCGAAACGTTCTCTACTGGCTGGGCTGCCGGCTGGCGAATAGGTTACCAGGTGCTGATTAGCGAACAGCGTTCCAACATTTTGTTGGCCAGTGACGCCATTTTGCAGGCGTGCGCAGTCGGAGTTCGCAGTATAAGCAGCTGTTTCACCTCTGTACTCTTTACTAGTCTCTGAGAGTATACTACCTCGCGCCGTAATGAAAGGCGAAAAATTATGGCGTCACCTTGACAATGTATTTGCTCAGGAAGTTGGTAAATCGCGTTTACATTTTATGACATTAAGGACTACAAATTAACACACCCCGGCACATATTGAACCAATAGGAAACAACTCACGATTGGATGGACCATCTAACAGAGCTGAAAGAGAAACTGGAACCTCGCTGTTGCAGAATGGATCTTAGAGAGTTCGACATCTCGGTGGAATTTCAATATTAGCATGTACCTGTGGTTCCTGGAGAACACATTCCTTGAGATCCTCGGATATTTCCCCCTTGATACTCGATGTCGGCTGTGCCCTCTCATCGCAGGTGTCCCAGCTACGCATCTGAAGTAACCAGATCCAAAGCCCCAACCTGGTTGTCAAGTACGACCAAGAGACGCCCTATCACATGGACTGAGACCCTCGTACTCAGTTACCAGTCGTATGGTCTGTCCGGGATTCTATCCATACCCCTAGTGTCTTACCAGGACACAACCGGAGCGGGTTGTCACTCACCGCCCGGTCTTTCTTTGAGAGAGGGAATCTCTCCAGACTTCCTCCAGCATACGGAGTTAACCACTGCCAGCACGAGTCCAACCTCTATTGATCGGTACACCAGAGAGAACCTCTGGTGGGGCCAACCCGATCAGCCCGTGCTTCCACTTATTTGCCATGGCACTAGTGGGTTTTCAATGCCCGACCGCCCCACCAGCCACACCACCAATATAGATGGACAGTGTGCGATATACTCTGAGTGGGCGGTTTCTGTCATTATCAAAATCCGCAGGTCTCGTCCCATAGGTATCAAAGTCTCATAAGTTCCAGAGTTCTACTGGGTTTCGTCTACAGTCACCTATCCACCAGCAGCGCAGCCGAATGAGATGTCATCGGACACTGTCATTTTCCATACTTACGAATTTCTTCATCCATGAAATTCCAGTCTTGGGCCCCATCGGCNATGTCATCGGACACTGTCATTTTCCATACTTACGAATTTCTTCATCCATGAAATTCCAGTCTTGGGCCCCATCGGCCTGAATGCCAAGTGGTCCAACACCCCGCCAAGTGGTTGGGCCTAGGTACCATCTATCAGCCCAAGCGATCACGGCAGATACCCCTGACCAGTCACGAGGAAACTGGTTCCCATAAGGAGACGGGCGGCGAAGCCCAATTTGCAAAGCACAAGGGAGGCTCGGGTAGCCTTGGGTCGCCATGAGGGGAGAGGCCATAAGANGAGAGACTATAAGAGATGCTTCACCCACCCATTATGGGGTCGAATGCGGTATCGGACTTGGCTATTATACCATGGTACTGCCACACCACCTCAAACGCCCGGAAACCTTCCTCACGCAGGAGTCACAGCGCGCTCGTGTTCGGTGGTTTCATGTGGAGTCTCCTAACCCCATATCCGCACGTTGTACCGGTTCACCTTACCATTTGTATGGAACGTCACTTCATCCCTAAAACCAGCTTAGACATAAAGGCATCGTCTATCTCGTCCTGGGCAAGAACGAACGCGCAGAAATCACGTCTCAGTTCTTTATCCCTTTCGGTAAGAGCCTGTACAATCTGTAACCTTTATGGTTTGTACAGCAATCGCATTCGCAACACTGTCCATACCGTCGATTGAGGGATTCGCATTTCCCGGCTAGCTTGTCGAGTTGATTTTCTCGGACAGCTAACGAACGCTTGTTTAATCCGTTGCGCATTCTCTTCTGACACACGCGGCCTCCCGGAACTTTTGCCTTTGCAAAGGCACCCTGTGTCACGGAACTGACGAAACCAACGTACGATACTCCACCTATCTGGAGGACGACGTCTGTATTTGCGACTGAATTCACGTTGAACAGTCGTAACCGATTCACATTTAGCAAACTGAATAACACAGAACGTCTTCTGTTGTTCCGTCGCCATCGTGATGCGGACTAACAAACAACACATCTCACAGTGCGACGACAGACGCTCCCAGTGTCATTNTCGGCACACAAAGGAAACATCAGACCGTCCCCTTCACAATGACGTGTCGAATGCGAGCTCCCTACCCCCTCAACACCTCAATCCGAGAGTTACGAATTCCGTCCAAACCGTAACACCGGACATGCTGACAAGAGCGTGGAACGAGTTTGATTATCGCGTATATTGATGAACATTTGAACATTTGAATGAACATTTATTAATGTATGGTAACCAAACCTAACTGTTGGTTGATTGGTCAATCAAGGTTGTAGGTTGTTTGGTGTTGATATTATAGATTCGTTCTTTATAAGTTTCTTGTGCAACATATTGGCAATTGTATACAATTGGAATGAAAGGATTAATATTATTCAACAAGTACGTCTGGTTGAGAACACTTTTCAAAAACACATGCGGCTAGGCAGAGTAAAAACGTTAAAAATTATAATTTTCACTTCGAAGAAAGTTATATTTAGCAGCACCCGAAATTTCTTCCCGACAATAAACTGGTTTTAATGTTTGAATAAGGCTTGTACAAAAACGTGAACTGTCGTCCACTTCCTGGTAAATTGTTTTGCAATTCCACCACAATTTCAACAGCCCTTGTACGATAAATATTAATTCCCNTCGTCCACTTCCTGGTAAATTGTTTTGCAATTCCACCACAATTTCAACAGCCCTTGTACGATAAATATTAATTCCCGAGTGGTAAAATTTGTACGGCAGTTAGGGACTGTCCCCTTTCGTGATTTATAAGTGTGTTTTCACGGGCACTCGTTCCTTACGTTGGCCGGAACCTATATTTCCTACAGGTTCACATGTGCCAGAATTTTTTTCTCCGCTCTGTTGCATTTTAATGAAAAAGTTTGGAGCAAATTAACTCATCAACGGAGAGACGCTAGGTGGTTTTAATTAAAATGAAAACTTGAAATTTATAAATACGTGTACGAGACACGTAAATTTTGCGAATTCTTTGCGACACGCTGGTCTTACACCACGTGTATATTTCTAAGTTTATCTTGNACGAGACACGTAAATTTTGCGAATTCTTTGCGACACGCTGGTCTTACACCACGTGTATATTTCTAAGTTTATCTTGCTTTCTTTCTTTTTCATAAAATTTGGTAAGACTTTTCCTTAAGATAAAGTTAAACTAGCTTCAAATGGAGCATAGCAGTGTACTGGACTGTACAATATCAAGAGTTCANACGAGACACGTAAATTTTGCGAATTCTTTGCGACACGCTGGTCTTACACCACGTGTATATTTCTAAGTTTATCTTTCTTTCTTTCTTTTTCATAAAATTTGGTAAGATTTTTCCTTAAGATAAAGTTAAACTAGCTTCAAATGGAGCATAGCAGTGTACTGGACTGTACAATATCAAGAGTTCANTTTTCCTTAAGATAAAGTTAAACTAGCTTCAAATGGAGCATAGCAGTGTACTGGACTGTACAATATCAAGAGTTCATTACAAAGTAGTACAAACAGTATCAAAAGTATCAGGATAGTACTATTGAAGTTGCATGTGTAAGAAGAAAGTATATACTTTTGTAACGCTTAAAAGTATTCCCCCATAACTCATTAATTGTTTAAATGTTTAAAAAATGAATAAGGGTATAATTAAAATTTTAGCGTATTTCCATTCTGAATACTTTAGAATTCGCATTTTGCATTAAAAATTTCATCACGAAAGACTATCGTAAAAATTTATGTCATTGTAGATAATAAAAAATTAGTAATGATTTTTAAAATATTTTAATTAATAATAATTTATTTTATACACACCCACATTAGTTATAAAAATAATAAATTTCGTTGCTAAAAATGGATTAATTATTAAAAATATTTCTAAACAATATTATTAATTTTTTATTACGTACAATCAGAATAATTATAATGATGACTTGCTTGATAAAGTTTTTTTTGTAAAATGTGCTTTTTGATGCATTCATAATGAAAAAAAAACATACGCTTAAATTTTGATCAAAAATTAACTTTAATAATTAGGTAGAATTTATATATAAATGTTTAGAAAATAAATTATTGAGAGACCCGGAAATGTAGCAGATTCACTTGGCAACAAGATAGACTCCACGTTACTATGTGTGGTCGAGCCTCAATTAGTTGTTCATTGGCTGTTGCTTCAGATTAACCCCAGACCAGGTAGCACGACATTCGGTCATTGTTTCCCTTGCAGGTTATTTTTATTGGCCGAAAGCCGTCAGGGGCGTGTCTTACGATATGTGGTCCAATAGAAACAAAAACTGAAATTCACATGTGATTGAAGTTTAACTTTTCCTCAAATGAATTCACGAAATTAGTGAACATTTAAATGGTTTACAGTGTTACAGAACATACGAATTCTTCTTTCGTATGCAACTTAAATCGTACTTTCCTCAAAATTTCGGCACAGAGTATACTACTTTTAATGAACTCTGCAGTCGGGTTCAGTGGTCCGTTGTAAGCCACTCATAATTCTGCACATGCCCTTTCACAGGTCGATAGAGACCTAGGCCATCAAAATTTTTGAGGCCACCTCTCACACATGATAAAATAATAAACGCAAATCTAAATGATTAGAAGTCGCGTATATTACGAATAAGCCTTTATACGTTGTTAACGGAATACAACAATTTGTCATGAGAGCATTAGCTCATTCATTTAACTAATGCTTCTGTTGTATGTTTTGAAATGCTAAGTCCATGTTCTAAATTTGAGGCCCTTTATAAAGTAAGGCCCGGGCCAAACGGCCCCCCTCCCTCTATCAAAGGGCCTGGCTAACAACTTTGAACCAATAACGAACCTGCAAGAAAACAAAGACCTAATTTCGTGCTCCATGGTCNAAAGGGCCTGGCTAACAACTTTGAACCAATAACGAACCTGCAAGAAAACAAAGACCTAATTTCGTGCTCCATGGTCGGGGCTGAAACTGGAGCAACGACCGATGAAACACTAAATGAGGTTCGAGGACAAAAATGATTCTGGAGTCTAAGCCTTCTTCCAAATATAATTCGTGAAATCTCCTGTCTGTAAACATATTTATAATTTTATGTACATTCCAGCCGTATAAACAATTAAAGTTTACAAGCGAGGCATTATCCAGAGGGAGGAAAATTACTCACCGTNATGTACATTCCAGCCGTATAAACAATTAAAGTTTACAAGCGAGGCATTATCCAGAGGGAGGAAAATTACTCACCGTTCAAAATAACCTACCGTATAATTTTCACTAATGGTTTAGAAAAAGTAAATTATTACCGTCGAAACTTCAGTAAAGTCGTTCGATGTTGATGAGTTTCTTGATTTAGCGGCCGGCGCGTCAGTACAGAAACTCGTCTCACGGTGATGGATGGAGAACTGTTGCAAGGTTTACTCGCTTTTTTCTCTTACTGTACTGGCGTGATTTTTTCCCTAGCCTACACATCAGCTGCTATAGTCCATTCTCTATATCGTCACACTTTCTGTATAAAATATTTGAAAAATCATCATATTTATGACATGTTCGGTTTTTTCCAAAATAAATCGCATCCAAACGTTTTATACTGCTGTTAACATTGCCTTATATTCTTAGTTGGTTAAATAAAAATTTAACTTATATTTTATGTATATATTATGATATTTATTTCATTGACAATACGAATTGAAAACAGAGAGGAAAGAGTAATGTTTTCATGGTGGGTAGTATTACGGGCACTCGCAATGTGATTTTAGTCTACCACTGCTGTAGCTCGAACAACACAGACAGCATTACCGCTTTCTATCACCGACGTTAAGCTAAAACATAGAATTTTAAACATTTAAAATTTAGAATATAACTTTTTATCTTTAAAATGTTTGTCCTTTTAGTGTCACCTTGCCACTAGTTTCGGTAACAGCCTNATTTAGAATATAACTTTTTATCTTTAAAATGTTTGTCCTTTTAGTGTCACCTTGCCACTAGTTTCGGTAACAGCCCATATAAGGGTCCCGCAATGTAATATATACGTAAAAAAAAACCTGTGGTCTCTTGTGTTAAGTCGTAAAAGGAAGAAATATTGATGCTTTAAGTGCGGTGGTCGTAATGCCTTTGCAAGCGCAGTGGAAGGGACCGTGAGAGCGTAATAACATGTGGAAATTTCTTGGAGCTCTTAGAGAAATCCATTCCGGAGTGTCTTATCTATAATGCAATCGCCCTGAACTAGTCGATAGAGTAGCGACCGCCACAGCAAAGCAGATAATATCTATTCTCCATAAACACACGCCACGGTTAACCAGGATCTTGCCTAAAGGGAGTCGCCGGAAGTAAGTTAACCACGTCGGAGTTACCACGGAACGGTGAGGAAATCCACAAGGGAAGAAAAGTCAGTCTGCAGTTTCGCCGATAAAAAGCCAAACCCAGGAATTCACAAATGCGAACCGAGCAATCACTAGGACCGCATGTTTTTTTTTTCGGCGAAAAGATTCCACGACCAGTTTTACTCCAAAACGCTCTAGCTACGATCCGCTTTCGTGATTGGATGATTTCGATTGCCACGCGTCTGACGTGTCCGCCCGCGAATCACGGATGGCCAGGGTCGTAGCGACTTGATTCTGATTGGCCCGATCAAGTATGAAACTGCCATCTAGCAAAATCACGCAGCCAATAACCACATTAAATTTGCAATTGGCCTCAAAACACATCTAAGTCCAGCCAGCGCTTAAATATTTTCGCGGCAAACAGGTGGCGCTAGCAATCACGTAAACATGCCGGTCCAAGTACCTTCAGGGAAAGGTCTTTTTCGCGAAAATATTTATGGCCATGCTAGACTTTCAATATCCTCAGTCCACAACCAAATCATCCATTGGTTATTGACCACGTGTCTACGCGAGAAGACATTTTCTAATTTGACTGGGCCAATCGTTATAAATTTCTCCGCTACTGAACGTCCATCATTCGCGGGCAGACACTTGAGGCACGCGACATTTAAAATCACCCAACAACGAAAGTGCATATGAACAATAGTGTTTTGGAGTACAACTGGTCTTAAAATATTTTCGCAAAAAAAAACACCTGTTCCTACTTGGCGTTGATGACCTTCTCGTTAAGTTTCGGAAAATGTGACAGACCCAAATTACTCACCGAACAAATCGTTCAGAGTGTAGAGAAAGGATAGATTAGTTTACAGGGGGCCAAATGGCGTGGCGGTTGTGGGCGTGGTGGGCGTACCCATTCTCGTATTGGCTGCGCGGGCCTTTGGAAGTGGACCTAGAAAGGTTCCCTATTGGCTGGGCTGCCGCCTTGCGATTAAGTTACCAGGCGCTGATTGGNCTTTGGAAGTGGACCTAGAAAGGTTCCCTATTGGCTGGGCTGCCGCCTTGCGATTAAGTTACCAGGCGCTGATTGGAGAATGGCGCCCCGGCGTATTGCGGGCCAGTGGCGCCATTTTGCTGGCGTGTGCTGCTGGAGTTCACGAAATAAGCGGCTGTTTCAAATCTGTACTCTTAACTTTTTAAGGATGTCGCACATTTAATGGCACTGAAGATAAGGTTGAAGTGAGAGTTACCTATATTCTCCACTAAAGGGGCCGCGGTGGCTGAGCGGTTAGACTGCTCGCCTCCCAACAAGGCGAATCGGGATCAATTCCCTGTGTGGTCGCTCCTGGATTTTTTGCATGTGGGAATCGTGCTGGACGATGTCTCTGGTCGGCGGGTTTTCTCGGGATCTTCCGTTTCCCCCACCCCTTCATTCCGGCGCTGCTCCTTACTCACCTCGCTTCACCCTCATCGGCTCGCAAGATCACGAGGTTAAGAGCCGTCCAAATTTCTTCACTCTTCAATCGTGTTGCCTCCAGTCCGTTGTTAATAGCACGTCCATGTGTAAAATGGATCTCTACAATCTCTTGGTTAGAAAACGTGTGTGGAGCTATGGCAACTGCTTCAGATGCTTCTACGAGTGCACACCGCTGTTGACATTCAACGTGTGTGCTGGTACCTGGAACATAATGTTGTAGTAATGCAACGATTGTCGCATGTGCGTACGTCGTACCTCAGAAACTTTTTGGTTTAAGGAGCTGTGTTTATTAGAACGTTGGTCATTATTGCACTTTCCTCTACACGCCCCTGCAGGTTGCACCTATATTACTCAAACATCCGGCGTATAGACGTGAAGAATTCGCGTGTTCATTTCGGGTCAAGCTAGAATTCGATAACCCTTATATTCATGTTGGCATTGCGATTCTTCCACGCATTATTGAACACCTCCACAAAAAATCCTGAGCCAATAAGAAACATGCGGGGAAAATGCACGCCCAACCGTCGCCTTCCGCTGTGACAGCAAGCTACCAATGAGGACATTTTGTCTGCTTCATAATTGTCCACAAAACTGTGGAGTCTAGCCTACAGGTCATTGAACTCACGAATTTTTCATGCCTCTATAGACAAAACTTAAGTGAAAATTTCATTTGACCAAAAAGAATGGACTCTGATGTTAACGTAAGTATTAAACTCTGGGAACGTATGATTATTTTAGGAAAATAAACATTTCACTATGTGGACTGTTAAGAAGTTTTAATTCAGAAATTCATAAGATGCCGTGAATAGCCCTTTTAAGACGACACAAATTTCCTGGCACTGAAGACAAGGTTGAAGTGAGCTGCCTTTGTTATCCACTACAGCAATATCAGTTGTGTCGGTCTCTGTATTTCCACTTACCTTCGCCCTATTGGTCCTGGCTACGCCGGACACGCCTACTGCACTCTGAAAGGTTCATTAGTGGCTGGCCGCTGGCCAATGGCGTAGCATGTTGACTTTGCACTAATTAATTTAGCGCGACAGATGTGACAGGTTTCACAACTCATCGTGTTCACTTGAGAAGTTATTTAAAAGAACAGTTTTATTCTAACGAATTGAAATGTTGACTGGTTGTAGCTTTTTTTGCTTCGATTCGTATTTAGACTAGCGAAACAGTAAAATCATAGAAGTGTGTTAATTTTCTTTAAGGGGAAAGCAATTTCCATATAAACGTAGCCCCGATCATAAACGTGCATACTCCTCGAATCTATAGACTGTAGTTAACATTTCCGTCAGAGATGTCAAAAAGTGTAAGGCTTCCTGCACTTGCTCGTAGAAGTTCTATAGAAACGGCCTGCATGTGTGACTGTGCCAGCAGTACAGATTAGGTGAGCATACAGTATCTTGACAGTTCCTTTGATTCGAGAGTACCAGCGATGTTTTGGCAACGGCTAGAAATAAATGGTTCTCAGTTAAAATATTATTCCAACCAATTTTTTTTTGTTTGCTATTTTTAAATTAAACGTTGCGTATTGAAATATTTAAATTTTTACGTAGGCCTGATGGAAACATATTTTATTGTTACAGTTAAAAACATCAGCGCAAAATTCGGTGCGTAAGTCCTAGTAGCATGGTGTTTTTTTTCGATCGAACAAGAAACTGTCGGTGGAGCGGAGCTTGTCTCTCTCTGTCTCTCTTTCTCTCTCTCTTTCTCTCTCTCTTTCTCTCCCTCTTTCTCTCTCGTTCTCTCTCGTTCTCTCTTGTTCTCTCTCTTTTTCTCTCATTTTCTCTCTCTTTCTCTCTCTCATTCTCTCTATTTTTCTCTCTTTTCTCTCTCGGGAAGTTTCGCACAGCTAGTAAAAGCAGGAAAATTATACAGGTTTTTAATTTTAGCATATTTCATGCATATTACAGCAAAAATAATGATACTTGAATTAGTAATTTACAACTGTAAATAGATTTTAATTATTCAATACCTATTATAATTTATTTAGATGCGATGGCGGGAGTGTTACAAATTCGAAGTTGGCAGAGGCAGAAGTGGCGAGTGGCAACACGATATGATGACATGAGGTTTTGCTTGTTGCAAAACGCAGCGTTTCTTTTTCTTGCTGCGGAAAAAATACTTCGAATTACCACATCAAGTTTGTACACGTTGCGGTTTTGTAAACCTACCTGGGCAAAGTTACGATGTTGTCATAGATCTGTATTTCCACGGCAGTAATACATATACTGTAACGTGCGTCGTTAACCACTGCGTGTGGAAGCGCGCGGCTGCCGCGTGGTCGTTACGCTCTGGCCCGGTGTGTGTGTGTGTGATTGCTAATATTGGACGTGCGAAATTTATACGTTTTAACGGTTAACTGTTTTCATGACGAAGTTAGTTACACATGTGTGTGTTTATCGCAACGTAACTTCACCCCTAGATGTTTGAAACACAATTGTGTAAGTAACGTAAGCACGTTTTTGTGATCTGAATGTTTGCCACTATCCCAACAAATTACCAAGCCCAGCAAGAAAATTTGAAATAAATAATTAAATAAATCTAGAAAAAACTGAGTACCTATGCAAAGCAAAATGAACGGAATAAAAGTTGCGGTAGGCCTATTTGTGTATTTGTGTACATGTTTATCACTCTATTTAACGTTTGTCGCTGCTACGTACAAAAATCAGCAACACGAGTTGCGTGTCTGAATTTAACTGTATTTTTCGTTGGACTGGTTGTTTCTTCGTTTTAATAGTTGTTCCAACTATGGTCGTGCTTTTAACGAAATAACCCTAAAACACATAAATAACAAGATGTAAAATACTGCAGTTCTTTCCCCACAGTCGTAACAGGGTTAAGCACAGTCGCGGAAAAATATAAATGTGTATTACATGTAATGTGCTATATCGTGTATAATAAATATTTTAACAATGTAAAATAATAACCATAAGAATTATTGTCAATATAGACATTGTTAAAAAGTCATAAAACTGACCTTAATATGGTTATAGGCCTGAATTTTGAATATTCGTATGTAATGGTTTTTGAAATGTGACATAATTCTTTGAACAGCTGTAAACAATAAACAATTCATTTGACGGTTAAAACGTGGAAGTCTCATGGCAGTATTTATGTTTACGTGTAGTGGAAGGATACGTAATTTGGTAACCAAAAGTAGAAACTTTAGCAGGGCTTCAGAAAAGTGCGAAGTAACTGTGAATGGACTATACCCAAGCGAGCGCTAATTGACCAGGAATATGATCAAAGACTCTACAATTACAAAATACATGAGAAAACATTTTAGATATAAATAGAATGAAAGGTTAAAAAAAATAATAAAAAAAATGGTTGCCTGTAAAGTCGGTTTTACGGGCGAAGATTTTACGTGACAACGTAGTGCTNAATGGACTCTGATGTTAACGTAAGTATTAAACTCTGGGAACGTATGATTATTTTAGGAAAATAAACATTTCACTATGTGGACTGTTAAGAAGTTTTAATTCAGAAATTCATAAGATGCCGTGAATAGCCCTTTTAAGACGACACAAATTTCCTGGCACTGAAGACAAGGTTGAAGTGAGCTGCCTTTGTTATCCACTACAGCAATATCAGTTGTGTCGGTCTCTGTATTTCCACTTACCTTCGCCCTATTGGTCCTGGCTACGCCGGACACGCCTACTGCACTCTGAAAGGTTCATTAGTGGCTGGCCGCCGGCCAATGGCGTAGCATGTTGACTTTGCACTAATTAATTTAGCGCGACAGATGTGACAGGTTTCACAACTCATCGTGTTCACTTGAGAAGTTATTTAAAAGAACAGTTTTATTCTAACGAATTGAAATGTTGACTGGTTGTAGCTTTTTTTNTGTTCACTTGAGAAGTTATTTAAAAGAACAGTTTTATTCTAACGAATTGAAATGTTGACTGGTTGTAGCTTTTTTTGCTTCGATTCGTATTTAGACTAGCGAAACAGTAAAATCATAGAAGTGTGTTAATTTTCTTTAAGGGGAAAGCAATTTCCATATAAACGTAGCCCCGATCATAAACGTGCATACTCCTCGAATGTATAGACTGTAGTTAACATTTCCGTCAGAGATGTCAAAAAGTGTAAGGCTTCCTGCACTTGCTCGTAGAAGTTCTANTATAGACTGTAGTTAACATTTCCGTCAGAGATGTCAAAAAGTGTAAGGCTTCCTGCACTTGCTCGTAGAAGTTCTATAGAAACGGCCTGCATGTGTGACTGTGCCAGCAGTACAGATTAGGTGAGCATACAGTATCTTGACAGTTCCTTTGATTCGAGAGTACCAGCGATGTTTTGGCAACGGCTAGAAATAAATGGTTCTCAGTTAAAATATTATTCCAACCAATTTTTTTTGGTTTGCTATTTTTAAATTAAACGTTGCGTATTGAAATATTTAAATTTTTACGTAGGCCTGATGGAAACATATTTTATTGTTACAGTTAAAAACATCAGCGCAAAATTCGGTGCGTAAGTCCTAGTAGCATGGTGTTTTTTTTCGATCGAACAAGAAACTGTCGGTGGAGCGGAGCTTGTCTCTCTCTGTCTCTCTTTCTCTCTCTCTTTCTCTCTCTNTCGATCGAACAAGAAACTGTCGGTGGAGCGGAGCTTGTCTCTCTCTGTCTCTCTTTCTCTCTCTCTTTCTCTCTCTTTCCCTCTCTCTTTCTCTCCCTCTTTCTCTCTCGTTCTCTCTCGTTCTCTCTTGTTCTCTCTCTTTTTCTCTCATTTTCTCTCTCTTTCTCTCTCTCATTCTCTCTATTTTTCTCTCTTTTCTCTCTCTTTCTCTCTCTCTTTCTCTCTCTTTCTCTCTCGGGAAGTTTCGCACAGCTAGTAAAAGCAGGAAAATTATACAGGTTTTTAATTTTAGCATATTTCATGCATATTACAGCAAAAATAATGATACTTGAATTAGTAATTTACAACTGTAAATAGATTTTAATGTTTCAATACCTATTATAATTTATTTAGATGCGATGGCGGGAGTGTTACAAATTCGAAGTTGGCAGAGGCAGAAGTGGCGAGTGGCAACATGATATGATGACATGATGTTTTGCTGTTGCAAAACGCAACGTTTCTTTTTCTTGCTGCGGAAAAAATACTTTGAATTACCACATCAAGTTTGTGCACGTTGTGGTTTGTAAACCTACCTGGGCAAGTTACGATGTTGTGATACATCTGTATTTCCATGGCAGTAATAAATATACTGTAACGTGTGTCGTTACGCTGACCCTGTGTGTGTGTGATTGCTAATATTGGACCTGCGAAATTTATACGTTTTAACGGTTAACTGTTTTCATGACGAAGTTAGTTACACATATGTGTGTGTTTATCGCAACGTAACTTCACCCTAGATGTTTGAAACACAATTGTGTAAGTAACGTAAGCACGTTTTTGTGATCTGAATGTTTGCCACTATCCCAACAAATTACTAAGCCCAGCGAGAAAATTTGAAATAAATTATTAAATAAATCTAGAAAAAAACTAAGTACCTATGCAAAGAAAAATTAACGGAATAAAAGTTGCGGTAGGCCTATTTGTGTACATGTTCATCACTATATTTTACGTTTGTCGCTGCTACGTACAAAAATCAGCAACACGAGTTGCGTGTCTGAATTTAACTGTATTTTCCGTTGGACTGGTTGTTTCTTCGTTTTAATAGTTGTTCAAACTAAGGCCGTGCTTTTAACGAAATAACCCTACAACACATAAATAACAAGAGGTAAAATACTGCAGTTCTTTCTCCACAGTCGTAACTGGGTTAAGCACAGTAGCGGAAAAATATAAATGTGTATTATATGTAATGTGCTATATCGTGTATAACAAATATTTTAACAATGTAAAATAATAACCGTAAGAATTATTGTCAGTATAGACATTGTTAAAAAGTCATAAAACTGACCTTAATATGGTTATAGGCCTAAATTGTGAATATTCGTACGTAATGGTTTTTTAAATATGACATAATTCTTTGAACAGCTGTAAACAGTAAACAATGCATTCGACGGTTAAAACGTAGAAGTCTCGTGGCAGCATTTATGTTTACGTGTAGTGGAAGGATACGTAATTGGTAATCAAAAGTAGAAACTTTAGCAGGGCTTCAGAAAAGTGCGAAGTAACTGTGAATGGACTATACCCAAGCGAGCGCTAATTGACCAGAAACATGATCAAAGACTCTACAATTGCAAAATGCGAGAGAAAACATTTTAGATATAAATAGAATGGAAGGTAAAAAAAAATTTACATTTTTTTAGACCTAGTGTACGTTTTGTTGCATTTCTAAAAATACATTTTAATTTTCGTATAATGGTTTACATTTAGAATTATATGTATTTGGGGGGGAGGGGTCCGCCAAAACCGTAATGGCTTAGTGCCTCTAACGGTGTTAATCCGGCCCTGCTAGGTAAGGATTATTGTCCGGTAAATGTGTTGTGAAATCCACACATTTGGCAAAACTGGTGGCTTCAACGTGCGTCTCGCACAGTGTAAACAGCCAGTGTTCGGCAGTTGCTCGTAAAGCGGAATTACCAGTCGTTTCCCCGCATTAACACGGAGTTTGAGATGTTGGCGTCGGGCTGTAAAGTACACGGTTTGTTTACAGCCAGTGAATCGGGACATGCGGGAATGCGATACTCGCGGATAAGGTAGCCACGCACACAAGCGAAGACGGTGAGAAATCAAACGCGACATTTTCCTGTTCAAACACCAGCGTACTACCCGACCAAGTAAAGTGCGCAG
>NQII01002376.1:305729-332603 GCA_002778355.1 Clitarchus hookeri
ATATATATATATATACTGCATCGATTTACATTTTTACACTTAGCGTACGTATGAATAAAAGTAGAACACTAATATATATATATATACTGCATCGATTTACATTTTTACACTTAGCGTACGTACGAAGAAAAGAGACCGAGTAGCTGAACATTTCAATTTACACGTACGTACGTATGTATAAACTCTCAACCAATCATAATATCCGATTTAATAAATTTAAATTTCTACCAGTCTCTTCATTTGGTGTCTCAGCTACTCAAGCGCTGTTGTAATTGCTGAGATAATGTCGGTGGTTCCGGAATGGAGAAGAAAATACGCAAGACGCAGACAGGATTTAAAAATGTACAGGTTTTAAAAAGGTTGGATATAGGACCTCGGCAAACAAAGATCATGAAACTCACATCATGTAATTATGAAAAACATCCGCAGACAGAAACAAACTAAGTGTTGTNGTACGTACGTATGTATAAACTCTCAACCAATCATAATATCCGATTTAATATATTTAAATTTCTACCAGTCTCTTCATTTGGTGTCTCAGCTACTCAAGCGCTGTTGTAATTGCTGAGATAATGTCGGTGGTTCCGGAATGGAGAAGAAAATACGCAAGACGCAGAGAGGATTTAAAAATGTACAGGTTTTAAAAAGGTTGGTTATAGGACTTCGGCAAACAAAGATCATGAAACTCACATCATGTAATTATGAAAAACATCCGCAGACAGAAACAAACTAAGTGTTGTTAATCTCGCATCTCAAATCAATTTTGTAGCCCTAAGAATTTCAGTTATTTACTATAATTACAATACGGATTATTAACAACCATATCCTCGTGTACAAAAAAAAAGTAACTTGTTTTAAGCCTCTAATCCGCCCCGTTTGCGAGGAAACATTCCCGGAAATTTAGGGTAGCCTCATAATACCTTGTAGGAATGGTTTGTGCGGTGAACGTGTTGCTGATGCCCAAGGTACTGTATGACGAACCTTAATTTTGGGGGCGGTTTTCTGACAAACGGAGCGGCAAGGGGAGATTTATAGTACGTTTGCACATGATGATTAATAATCCGTATTGTAATTGTAAGCAATTATTGAAGGCTACAAGACACTGAGATGTGAGATCCGCATCCCTAATTTTGTTTCTGACTGGGGACATTCTTTTCAATCACATTTTCGCAGTTGGAAGCTCGTTTTATGATAAGTTGTGTGAATTCGTTTTCTTTCATATCTAGTAGTTTCCAAATTGTTCAATTAAATATTTTTATTTTCTCATTTTCTAGTTTTAATAGCAAACTTGATCACTCCAGGGCATAGGTCGTATACATACTTTCTATCTGGTATTTATTATGAAATCGCCTCTCAACCGTTGTAATATATTTACGAGAATATATTTTATATAGTCGCAAATTCTTAAGAAACACTTAAGATATGTATGTATTATAATTTTTTTTATAATTATTGCATTATATCGTTTGACTTTATTTCAGTGGGTTAGTTCGATATGTGCCCTACGCACTAAACTAATTTAACTTTCCGCGTGCCCAAACCCGAAACCTCTTTAGACCAAGGAGGCAACAGATACGTGTTATGAGCCGTAAGTTATTCTAGTTTTAAATAACTTCCTTTAACTTTAGTAACACATTAGTGTTTGGGATTTGCAAATCGTAAGCACGCGTAGTTTCTAAGACTATAATCTAGTGACTCTCCCTGTAACCCCTCCTCCCCCCCTTCCACCCCCCTGCGCGTTGTTCACATCAAACAAATGTAAATACGACTAAGCGTTTCGAACGCCATAATTAATTCCGGCTGCCTGAGAGAGCGCGATATTAAACTCCACTCCGACTACAGCCATGGACGTTATGAGCAAACGGACGTTGTTTATTAAAATTGGGATTTAGAAAATAGTAATCCGACAAAACGCAGCTATTGCGACTGTTAAATACCCTCTCACCCGCTCCTGGTGAGAGATAACCCTAGACGCCGACCTTGTGATTTACAGCAGAGAGCAAGTTCTATGACACCACACTGAGAGAACAGCGAAAAAAATATTTACTTGTACAGTCCAAAAATATATTGGGTTGCCCCATCAAAAATTTTGGTTGAATAAACTGTAAATTTATTGTTTATCCACTTATTTGATTGCGTTCGTTCGAAAATACAGCTAGAAAGTTTGTTTGCTTTTTTTCTTGTGATAATTAGTACAATAACGGTGTTTTTTGGTGCATTTATTATTGGTGTAAACATCCTTTAATAAAACACGTTCAACAGGAAACTAAAAAGTAATGCTATAAAACTTGAAATATTTACGTGCGCACGTTGCCCCCAGTAATTGAAATGTATGTATTTAAAACCATTACTATTACATCAGCGATTACTTTGGATGAGGCTGCTAAGACATCACGCTTTTGCAGCTTAATACAGGTTCGAAAAACGGTCCAGCTTCAAATTTGTTTTTTTTTTTTACTACGCGAAACTGTTTAACGTACGTAGAGCCAGACAAATCTTTAGTTGCACCAACCAAATATTTGTTTCTGGGGCAACCAAATAGCAACAAAATATTGCAACGTCTCTATACGAACAGTTAATTTGGTGGCGCTGAAAAACTTTGTTTGATTCAGCAAAACCTTGTACTCTCAGTGCAGTTCCTTCCTTATGGCCACACGTACCTGACATCAGGGACTGAAGTCAGGTGACTTGGCGGAGATGACACTGACTGAGGAGTTATGCACACCCTGGCTAAGGTTGGTCGCCGCCACAAGGCGCGCGCAATTGTATAGTCCATTCACTGTTACTTCCAACTTTTATGAAGCCCTACTGAATGTTCTACTCCTAGGATATTCCTCAGCATCGTGGGAACAAAGCTTAACCAAGCCTAGAATATTGCACCAAAGGGACAACACACCGCATTCGTGCGCACTCAGTGTAATAACATTTTGCATGAGGACTGTTTATCACTAGGTGTTACCAACAAACCCATTTCTCTTTATTTTTAATTCATATAAATTAAAAACGAAATATTGTAATTCATGGTTAAAATGTAACAAAAATTTTAATGAAACCAAAAATAGATATTGTTATGTTAACAGAAGTATAAAACGCTTGCGATATATTGCATATAGCTATTTCTTAATGGGCACTACCAACACACTTATTTTCTCTCTTTTATTTATATTAATTATTAATTAAATATTATTTATATATAAAAATTCCTTATTTTGGTAAAACTGAAATTTTACCAATACTTTACGTTAACAGACATATAAAACGCTTGTGATACATTATGTATCTAGGAAACTACCGAACACGTCTTGCGTGGGGTGGATTTTCAAAGGTTTAGTTCAAAAAGTGTGAAGAAACCTCGAATAGAATATGCACTGGAATACCCGCTGTTGACTGGAAATCGGCCGGGATTGGGATGAGCAGGACGTCATGGACCAAGGCAACCTGCATCTGATCTCCTTTGTTGCCTATCTAGACGACTTATCTTATGTCGACCAGCAATTCTCAATCAAGACTAATCACTAATTAGATGTACATTAATCACACGATCATCACAAAAGAGGGTGGAAACAGAAGTGTGGTTTGGATGACTGAATGTGGCAATAGCCGTGTTATGGCATTATTGGGGTTTGATACTTGACATGTCTGCTAATAGCATTTTAAAAAGCAACAATCAAAAAATTGTCACTTTGTGATTTCTGGACAGCAGCCCGCCAAGAGTTCAAGGAATTAAGTGTCACTGCAATTTCAAAGCTTTTTTCCATTCCCATCAACTAACTTGTGTGAACAAGACTTATCTGCACTGACATCAATCAAAAGTAAGGAGAGGAATCGCATGAATCCTGAACCAGACCTTTTCCTTGAACTCACCAACTCTCGTCCCTTATTGATTTACTAGTATCCAAGAAACAATCCCAGGTATCTCACTAAAATGGATATTTGTTAATAAATATTGACATGCCTTTTTGCACAATTTAATATTATAACAATTTTAAATTCCATATAATTTTTTCTTGATTTAAAACAGAGTAATAAATGATAGAAACTTGCCGAGTCGGCTTGGTATCATTAGATAAAACTGACTTCTCTCGAGGAACGATGAAGTTTTGAGTTAATAGTTACGGGATGGTTCATTTTTTTGACCTTCTATTCCCGGGGATGCAGATGGTCTGGCAAAATCTGCAGGCTCCATAGATGAGTGGTCTAAGAAATAAAGTAGTGCTTCCAATAAACTTCATTGGGAGTCGGTTCTTGGAGGAGATCATAGTAAGACCAGGTGCGACTTCTACCGGTAAACAGTGATAAAAACCAAAAATATCACGAATATCATTGCATAGTCCCACGTGGTTATATTTTTTTGTGTATACACAAAAAGACACACGGTTGATAATAAAGCCTCTACAAGTACCTTGCAAATTGCACAGGTCCTAAATGAAGAGTTGAAGTTAAGGTTTAAAATATCGGAAACCTTGTTTCCTCTCTATTCTAGATATCATTGATTCAATCCGCCACGTATTTAAACTATTTTACTTTTTTTTTTAACATTTGCTAATTTTATTTTGTATTCACACATGTCCCTGGCAGTTTCGAATAAGTATGCAAATATAAGCGCGTTTGGTGACACTGCAAGCAATGTGTATAGTCTATAGTTTATTCGCGGTTTCTTCAAACTTTTTTAAACAAACCTTTGAAAATCACCCTATGCAAGATATGTTTGGTTCTTTCTTAAACATGTTACGTATTACAAGTTTTTTTTATAAATGTGTCAACATAAAAGTACCTTGTTTTACTTTAATTGAACTTTTACTTATATTCCATCTGTAAATTATAATATTTAATTTATTATTTTCATCAATAAATACAGGGAGAAGAAAGTTGTGTTGGTAACGCCAAGTAAGAAATAGTTCTTACGTAAAATAATACTGCATTGAGTGCGCACGAATCCGGTGCGTCGTCCTTTTGGTGCAATTTCCTACACTTTGTTCAGCTTTCTTGTACGAGGCGGAGGAATATAATAGAAGTGGAACATTAGCAGGGCTCCATAAAAGTTAGAAGTAACCGCAAAGGGACTATAAATGAGCACTTCTGAAAGCCAAACTTAAGATCTTTTTTTTTTCTTATTTTGTTGCATTCGGCCATGTGAAACATTTATATTGCAATAGGCGTAATCGTGCGTTAGTTAAGTGAAAACGTCATATTGTTGAGAACGTAAATGTGTTATTAATATGGCATGCCGTATTCTCGTGTGTACAAAGTAGAAAAAATAACTTGATTTGCCATGAATAGAAACATAACCTCATTCTTTGCATCAAGTTGTGCTGACAGCGTTTGCAGCTTCCACCTCTCTTCATTTACAGACTTTTTGTCTAAATACGTGAAAAATTAAGTAGTAGTTTGCGTAAATTCAAAGTATCGAAGATAACTTTTAACACTATTTAGATAAGGTTGCTTTCTAAACGTATTGTTCGGTTAAATATTTTACACAAAAATTCGTAACTAATTTTTTTTAAATAAGGCTAGGTAAAATAACTGAAATAATTCTAGACGATTTTATAGTTATCTTTTTCTCCCGTTGTCTGGAATAAAAACTTATTGTACAATGCCCCAATTTTGATTCAAGGCAATGATGTGCACCGTTTTGAAGCGTAACTTTGGGCTTTATTTATAAGTCGGGTGAGTCCATATAAGTCAAAGCAAGAAGGTATGAGCATTCAATAGCAGAATATATATATATATTTTTTTTTTCAGATGTCAAGATTTTACAAGAAAGAAAGACTTGAAATACAACTGATTAATATAGTGAAATATAAATGAGAAAATAGTCCACAGAAGTCCAAAATGTGTCTGGCGAGTCGGGAAAGTTCATTTCCGCTGCACGAATGGGTCGGGTTGTTCCGTTCAGTAGTGACAGCGGCCGAAAGCGGTTTTGGCGAGAGCTGCTCCGCGCGTGTCTATTATCTGTCGAGAAAACGTTAGTCGCGCAGTGAGGTATTTAACAGCGTGGTAGTAGAGAACGTTGTTATCAGTTTGGTGTGTGTAGCATCAGCAGTGTCGCGTGGTCCCCCCCCCCCCCCCCCTTCAGCTGGTGGTGCTCGGGAGGGCCCCTCCCCTACCTTCCCTCCCGCAAAGCTGTGCATTNTATTTTCTCATTTGAACTTTACTTTACCAGTGTTGAATTATTCGCCACAACACTGTGTGAATTTGGCACATGATGTTCAGTTCGTCGGCATACTTAGATATGTTTGACAAACAAAGTATCTGCTCGGTTTCGTACGTGAAACAGAAGAGTACACTAATATAGCATTCAGTAAGTTCACTGACTTTGAACTGTTTAAGGTTTTAAACAGAATTTCAAAGCTTCAAGCAAGCAACCCTGTGGACGATTACACATCTCAGTTTCGTTAGAAAATAATTTTGTGTAGAGGAATATTTTACTTCGGTACCTATTCTTATCTGCACATGAGATAATTATCAGTATGTGTAAACTGTTTTTTTTTTTGCGAAAAATTCAGCTCGGAATTTTTAAAAGGAAAGAAGGGTACTTAGTGAATATTGGACAGAAGGCCACCAAGTTGGGTAACGATCGATCCATCGACTCATAAGACTTCAGTGAACGTTCTAAAATACGGGAACACGTCGACCTGTTTTTTTTCCCCCCTGTTTGAAAAGGACTCTGGTGATGGAAAGGAAAAAGTTCAAAGGGCAATCACACAATTAAAATTACTTTACAAGGCAGGATGGAATAGAATACTTCCCGAAGAGAGAGGGAGAGAGAGAGAGAGAGAGACGGCTAGGTTATATGCACAAGCTATCAGTTCTTTAATTTTATTTTACAAGTGCGAGAGAGGAGACAGTTAAAAAAATAGAGGATGAACATTTGATGTAGGGGTCATGGCCCTTTGGCCGTGAGGAAATCGGAGAGACAAAGATAATTGAAGTCCCAAGCTGATTCTTCACTGACGCGAAGGTTAGTTGTTTGGAAGATGAAAAAAAAAAAAGTTTCCAGCCTTGAAATATACTTTACAGCCGCCGTTGTAGTTGTGTCATTGTTAATTTAGCACTTTTAAAATCAACTCCAGGAAAAATATTAGTAATGTGCGTATCACTTTTGAATTGCAGAGGGAATCTAAAAAAAAAAAACTGTATGCAACGTATTACTAAGAATCGCCGACAAACCCCGGGATGTGATTTATCACAAAAATTTAACAGGAAAATATGCATATGACCTATAGTCTAAGGCCTTTCCTTAAGGGTGTACATGCCCTTAAAACTGGAAATAAAATCCATGTTTATTGCAAATAAAACGCAGAGCATCTGAGCTTAGTCTCAGTTTCGGTGTAAGGTGTTATCAAACAAAGATGTGCAATCCATGATAAGTTGGTTTGCCGATATCAACCCCATCCATGAGAGAATAAGGGTTGGTGCCCCCATTTGTGCATAAAAAATGCGACGCTCCAGAGTATGTGGGTATTATCTGCTGACGTAAGCAGTGTGGTTAATTTGGCAGAAAAGAAAGTTGCCTTGTGGTATTACNGAGTATGTGGGTATTATCTGCTGACGTAAGCAGTGTGGTTAATTTGGCAGAAAAGAAAGTTGCCTTGTGGTATTACTCTGCACCCCACGATTCTCGAGAAAATATATGTTTAATGTTCAAAACGGTGAATATTTTATGCCTGTGACATAAGAAATACTATGTGACGCAGAGGTAGCACTGGAAGGATATTTGACAGACGATACGCTTCAAATGAACAAATATCGTGGGTTGCACATCTTTGTTTGATAATACATTATACCGAAATTCTGAGAAGTCTTAGTGTCTGCATGTCTTATTTGCAATAAGTGGATCTCACCTCTGTCTTTAAGTGCGTGTACGCCCTTAAAGTAAGGCCTTAGGCTATAGGTCCTCCTACTTGTTTTTTCTTAGGAATCCTCTTCCGGAGTTTATCGGTGATTTTTAGTAACACGTATTTATACACTACTATATTCCTAAAAATGCAATAGGAGCTCATGACCGAACGAGGTAGCACAGTAGTAACACGCTTAACTCGCATTCGGGCGACCGGGTTCGATCCACGGTCCGGCCCCTTATTTCGGTTTCTACATGGTTTTCCGGAACTACTCCTGGCGAAAACATGTTTTCATGAATGGTTTCTTATTACAGGCCATGGCTGATTCCTTCCCGTTTCTCAATGTCTAGTGTTTCCCTATGAAGGTTTTGTGGCTCTTGGGGGGGCACTCAAGATACCTAATAAATAATACAATAATGTACACCTTTTTTGGAAAACATACCCAATGCTAGTTTTAAAGTATTCTTGTATGCAGTCATCATACGAATGTATGTATTTGACATTTTTCTTAAAGATTTCAGCTGAATTACCATTTTAGCAACATAGAGAATTTGTTATGTCTAAATTGGAGAATTTAGAAAAGAAAAATTTATTCGTACCTGCTAATTACATATGTACGCTGTGTGATACATCTGGGAACATATTTACACAGTGTAGTTTTGGCGTGATAGACACCCAGTTATTCTACAAAACGTTTAGCCCTTTGTCGGGAGATCTTAAATGGCGTACATGCATTCAATTACCACCCTACCACGCAATCTAAATTGCAAATTTACCACAAAGTTTTTACATGCTTGTAAAATANTCTAAATTGCAAATTTACCACAAAGTTTTTACATGCTTGTAAAATACACCCACTCTCTCTCTCTCTCGTACGTGCACACGCGCACACATGCACACGCGCACGCACACACACAGAGGCCAAAATTCTGCTAATGTTGGATGCCCTAAGAAATTTCTCGTCACCATGTAATTTTTCATTTCCCGCTATAAAAATATTGGGAATGTTTATTTTCCATTCATGCGAATATTAGCTCAGACCAGCGAAGAGTAAACAACATTCTCTGTGCAATCACGTGGTGGTCGTTTCTCTTTCTCTCTCCATCTCCATCTTTAGTCGTATCTCTCACACACACACATTTACACGTTCATTTCCACCGTCATCCGCCCATTATAAGCACTTATACTCGCATACAGTCTTAAGAAAGTTGCCTTTGTGATCACTTCACGTGCGTGGTTTTTCAGAACTGTGTTGACACATTGAGAACATTTTATTGCAGCTGTTTCTTGATGTATTGTACAGTTATGCAGCGAATATTTAACAGATTTCCCCGCTTCTATATTTTAAGGGCATTCAATAGTTCAGAATTATTTTTTAAAAATGTATTGTTTGTGGTACCGCCAAACTAAGCGGAAAATAGCAATAACACCCTTAGTCGTTTAGAAAATCTAACTGAGGGTGCTAAGACGTTGAGCTCGGGCACAGCAGATCTGGATTAGAGTTTCGGTCGGGGCTAATTTTCTTTTATGCCAAACGAAACTGTTTAATGAACGTAGAGCCAAACAAATTTTTATTCGCGCTAACTAATTTTATAATAAGTTGCCTTTAGAAGTAAGATATATATCTGAAAGCAATTTTGAACGAAAAAGATATGATTGGTCAGTGAATGTACCTTTTTACTCTATCCGAGAATATTTTGATTATTGAAATATGTCTAGTGTTTAATTATTTTACTACTTTTATGTTTGTTGCAGATTTTTTTATAATTTGTAAACTTTTATTGTTAATATTCTATTTGTATATTTTAAGCAGACCTTATAATATTGATGTTGTTTATTGCTTTTAATTTGATTAGTGTGAATAAAATCTAATCTAATTTAATTTAAATATTTGCTTGGGGCAATAAATAAAAACAACAAAATAATTTGATATCAACAAAATATTTTATGACCCCTATATAATCAATTAATTTGGTTTCACCAAACAAACTTTGTTTTGATTCAGCAAAACATTTTTCTTAGTATATGCTCTATGGATCCTGCTATGCTTTCAATTGTGAACCGAATTTAAAATTTAATTTAAATATTTGTTTCGGGCCTCAAATAAAAACAACAAAATAATTTTATATCAACAAAATATTTCATGGCCCCTATATAATCAATTAATTTGTTTGTACCAAACAAACTTTGTTTGATTCAGCAAAACATTTTTCTTAGTATATGCTCTATGGATCCTGCTAAGCTTTCAATTGTGAACCGAGCTTAAAGCTGGATTTACAATAGAAAAAATTAAGCGTTAAATTATGCGTTATGACGTGTACAGAAAAAATTTAAAGTGTGTTATCTTATGTATTGGTTTCCAACTTAACTTAGCAGGTCGTGTATGTTGTTGGGATTTCCTTAAACATTAAAAGTAATACTTACATTTTATATCTCAAGGGAATCTTGTGAGGCGACGACCAATTAAAACATTTTAGTCGGTGTTGTTGGTAATAATGTAAGTATAAAAATATTAAAAAAGACTTGTGCGTGCACATGTTTACTATTATATTTCTCCAGAAAATACGCTTCTCTGCTATAAAATGTAAACTTTGAAGTATGATCTGCTTAAATATGGTTTTATGTTATAACTTATAACGAAACCATATTTAAGCATATCATAACTTATATGAGATCAGGTTAGTTCATTTGAGAGGTTTGAGCAGCTTTTAACAAAGAGGTCTTGAGTGCCGATGAGGGTGAAATGAGGTGAGAATGGAGCAACGCCGGAATGCAAGGGCGGGGGAAACGGGAGATCCCCGAGGAAACCCGCCGACCCGGCATCGCCCGGCACGATTCCCACTGGCGAAGAATCCGGGAGTGACCCGGCCGGGGATTGGACCCGGTTCTCGTTGTTGGGAGGCGAGCTGTCTAACCACTACTCCACCGCGGCCCCCGAGGTCAGGTTAGAACAAAAGTAAACATGAAAGACTTGTCGCCTATTTCAGTTTGTTGGAATTAAGAATGATGATATTTTATTGGAAACTGCAAATACGGAATTCGTGTTTCCATATGCGAGATCAGTGCTCACAGCATCATTCTTAACGCATCATTTTTTATTATTGTGAATCGAGCTTAACTGACGGAGATTGGCGAGGTGAACTGGGGGCGGGAAACGAACGACTGTCGCTTCGCCCTCCCCTCCAATCCCTCCATCCCCTCCTCCGGGCGCGTGTANAGTATGTGGGTATTATCTGCTGACGTAAGCAGTGTGGTTAATTTGGCAGAAAAGAAAGTTGCCTTGTGGTATTACGCTACACCCCACGATTCTCGAGAAAATATATGTTTAATGTTCAAAACGGTGAATGTTTTATGCCTGCCACATAGGAAATACTATGTGACGCAGAGGTAGCAGTGGAAGGACATTTGACAGACGATACGCTTCAAATGAACAAATATCGTGGGTTGCACATCTTTGTTTGATAATACATTATACCGAAATTCTGAGATAAGTCTTAGTGTCTGCATGTTTTATTTGCAATAAGTGGATCTCACCTCTGCCTTTAAGTGCGTGTACACCCTTAAAGTAAGGCCTTAGGCTATAGTTAGTCGTACTTTTTTTTTCTTAGAAATCCTCTTCCGTGATTTGTCGGTGATTTTTAGTAACACGTATTTATGCACTACTATATTCCTAAAAATGCAATAGGAGCTCATGACCGAACGAGGTAGCACAGTAGTAACACGCTTAACTCGCATTCGGGCGACCGGGTTCGATCCACGGTCTGGCCCCTGATTTCGGTTTCTACATGGTTTTCCGGAACTACTCCTGGCGAAAACATGATTTTCATGGATGGTTTCTTATTACAGGCCATGGCTGATTCCTTCCCGTTTCTCAATGTCTAGTGTTTCCCTATCAAGGTTTTGTGGCTCTTGGGGGGCACTCAATATACCTAGTAAATAATACAATAAGGTACACCTTTTTTTGGAAAACATACCCAACGCTAGTGTTAAGTATTCTTGTATGCAGTCATCGTACGAATCGGTATGTATTTGACATTTTTCTTAAAGATTTCAGCTGAATTACCATATTAGCAACATAGAGAATTTTTTATGTCTAAGTTGGAGAATTTAGAAAAGTAAACTTTATTCGTACCTGCTAATTACATATGTACGCTGTGTGATACATCTGGGAACATATTTACACAGTGTAGTTTTGGCGTGGTAGACACCCAGTTATTCTACAAAATGTTTAGCCCTTTGTCGGGAGATCTTAAATGGCGTACATGCATTCAATTAACACCCTACTACGCAATCTAAATTGCAAATTTACCACAAAGTTTTTACATGCTTGTAAAATACACCCACTCTCTCTCTCTCTCGTACGTGCACACGCGCACACATGCACACGCGCACGCACACACACAGAGGCCAAAATTCTGCTAATGTTGGATGCCCTAGGAAATATCTCGTCACCGTGTAATTTTTCATTTCCCGCTATAAAAATATTGGGAATGTTTATTTTCCATTCATGCGAATATTAGCTCAGACCAGCGAAGAGTAAACAACATTCTCTGTGCAATCAAGTGGTGGTAGTTTCTCTTTCTCTCTCCATCTCCATCTTTAGTCGTATCTCTCACACACACACATTTACACGTTCATTTCCACCGTCATCCGCCCATTATAAGCACTTATACTCGCATATAGTCTTAAGAAAATTGGCTTTGTGATCACTTCACGTGCGTGGTTTTTCAGAACTGTGTTGACACATTGAGAACATTTTATTGTAGCTGTTTCTTGATGTATCGTACAGTTATGTAGTGAATATTTAACAGATTTCCCCGCGTCTAGATTTTAAGGGTATTCAATGGTTCAGAATTATTTTTTTCAATGTGTTATTGTTTGTGGTAAAAATAAGCGGATAAAAATAAGCGGAAAATAGCAATAACACCCTTAGTCGTTTAGAAAATCTAACTGAGGGTGCTAAGACGTTGAGCTCGGGCACAGCAGATCTGGATTAGAGTTTCGGTCGGGGCTCATTTTCTTTTATGTCAAACGAAACTCTTTAATGAACGTAGAGTCAAACAAATTTTTATTCGCGCTAACTAATTTTATAATAAGTTCCCTTTAGAAGTAAGATATATATCTTAAAGCAATTTTGAACGAAAAAGATATGATTGGTCAGTCAATACACCTTTTTACTCCATCCGAGAATATTCTGATTATTAAAATATGTCTAGTGTTTAATTATTTTACTACTTTTATGTTTGTTGCAGATTTTTTTATAATTTGTAAACTTTTATTGTTAATATTTTATTTGTATATTTTAAGCAGACTATATAATTTTGATGTCTATTGCTTTTCATTTCATTAATGTCAATAAAATCTAATCTAATTTAATCTAAATATTTGTATGGGGGAACAAATAAAAACAACAAAATAATTTTATATCAACAAAATATTTCATGACCCCTATATAATAAATTAATTTGATTGCACCAAACAAACTTTGTTTGATTCAGCAAAACATTTTTCTTAGTATATGCTCTATGGATCCTGCTATGCTTTCAAATGTGAACCGAGCTTAAAGCTGGATTCACAATAAAAAAAATTAAGCGTTAAATTATGCGTTATGACGTGTACAGAAAAAATTAAAGTATTGGTTTCCAACTTAACTTAGCAGGTCGTGTACGTTGTTGGGATTTCTTTAAACATTAAAAGTAATACTTACATTTGATATCTCAAGGGAATCTTGTGAGGTGACGACCAATTAGAACATTTTAGTCTGTGTTGTTGGTAAGAATGTAAGTATAAAAATATTAAAAAAGGCTTGTGCGTGCACATGTTTACGATTATATTTGTCAAGGAAATACTCTTCTCTGCTATGAAATGTGAACTTTGGAGTATGATATGCTTAAATATGGTTGTGTTATAACTTATAACGAAACCATATTTAAGCATATCATAACTTATATGAGATCAGGTTAGTTGAGTTGAGAGAATTGAGCAACTCTTAACAAAGAGTTCTTTAGAGCCGATGAGGGTGAAATGAGGTGAGAATGGAGCAACGCCGGAATGAAAGGGTGGGGGAAACGGGAGATCCCCGAGTAAACCCGCCGACCCGGCACCGCCCGGCACGATTCCCACTGGCGAAGAATCCGGGAGTGACCCGGCCGGGGATTGAACCCGGTTCTCGTTGTTGGAAGGCGAACTGTCTAACCACTACTCCACCGCGGCCCCCGAGGTCAGGTTAGAACAAAAGTAAACATGACAGGCTTGTCGCCTATTTCAGTTGGTTGGAATTAGGAATGATGATATTTTATTGGAAACTGCAAATACGGAATTATTGTTTCCATATGCGAGATCAGTGCTTACAGCATAATTCTTAACGCATAATTTTTTATTATTGTGAATCGAGCTTAACTGACGGCGATTGGCGAGGTGCACTGGGGGCGGGAAACGAACGACTGTCGCTTCGCCCTCCCCTCCAATCCCTCCATCCCCTCCTCCGGGCGCGTGTACCCTCCCTCCACACTTCACGGACCCCTGTAATTCCCAGGCATTCGCTCCCGGGATCCGGGTCTGCGGCCCGGGACCTGTTACGTCCATTGCCTCCACAACTTGCGCCATTACGCGGTGTACGCCGTTACAAACCTGAGCAGGGTGCATTCCCAACTATAGGTCGATACCGTGTGTTCCAATATTACAGGCACATCCTGCAGGGGCGTGTAGTTGACAATGAAATGATGACGAAAAGTCCTAATAAACACAGGTCCGGAAACCAATCGTTCCCGAGATGTGACATAGGCACACGTGAAACCATTGCATCGTTACAACATTGTTCTCGCCTTATGTTGCAGGTACCAGTGCTCGCATTGAATATGAACAGCAGTTGTCATGGCTCCACGCATATTTTCTAGCAAAGAGATGGTGGAGATACGTTTCACGTATGGACATGCTAATGGCAACGCACGAGTGGCAGAATATTGTACCGCGAAGCGTTCCCTCACGGAAGACAGCCAGACAGCCAAGACGTTAACAGGTCCCGTCATTTGTGAGGGAACGCGTCGTGGTACAGTATGTTTCCTCTCGTGCGTTGCCATTAGTATGTCCATATGTGAAATGGATCTCTACCATCTCTTTGCTAGAACATGTGTGTGGAGCAATGACAACTGTTGAAAATGCTGCTACGAGTGCACGCACCTTTGTTGACATTTCGATATGAGGATTGGTACCTTGAACACAAGGCGAGAACAATGTTGAAATGATGCAATGGTTTCACATGCGCCTATGTCACATCTCTGAAACGATTGGTTTCCTAACCTGTGTTTATTAGGACTTTTGTCATTATTTCACTGTCCACTACACGCCCCCGCAGGATGTTACCTATACCATAAAGAAACGCCTGTTATATAAAAGGGAAAAACTGACTGACATATCAACGCCCAGGGTTAACCATTGGTCCTAGAAACAGGAAATTTTGAGGAAACACTAATTCATATAATGTAGGCAGACACCAAGGAGAGAATTTTCAAAATTCAACCCCTTAAGGGGTGAAATGAGTGTTTAAAGATTGTATGGAAACAAAAATATTAGATTGTCCTATTAACTGTAAACTTCGTGAATGCCCTTAATTGGAAAACGCAAGGCCTCTAGGTATACGTTTTCAACGCGTATTGGATTAATTCAGTTTTTTTCCCTTTGCAATAAAAGAAATACGTATGAAATTTTATTGCCCAAAATTTATGTCTACGTATTTAACCATTTCAGATCACCAGAAATTATAACCTCATTTTAGAAGCTTTTTTCAGAATTCATGGTGAACTACAAACGGCTACTCTTCGAAGATAAAAAAAAAGGTATGTTCAGTTGTGAACGTTTCAGGACTTACGCCTTACTCAGAATATTAAGTGCGAACGTTAGCATTGCGGAAAAGTTCGCACGACAAAACTATCACAAAAAAAGAAAAACACATCCAAAATAGACAAATTACTAAACTACTTTCTGAGAAAAATAGCTCTCTGAGCATGCGTGTACTATAGCTAACCTAACTTAATTTTACGCGATTTATGTATTTTTGGTTTACAGTGTCGGCACGAACGAATGAAAGTAAGATCAGTCGGTAAACTTAAAATAATTCATAACAACAGAGTAATAACATTCCTTGAAAAATGTTATTCCTTTATCGAAAAAAAAAATAATAAGTTTTTCCAGTTTGTGTTTTTTACTGAACGTTTTTCGTTATGAGAGTTCGGAGGTTTATTACATGGTACTTCAATCGAATTTTAATATTAAAATATATTTTAGCGGTGAAACAGCAAGTATTGTCCATTCACGGTTACTTCCGACTTGTCTGAAGCCCTGCTTAAGTTCTACTTCCAGGATATTCGAGATAAATCTTAACTGTTCTAGATAATAACACCAGNCTCCGCTTCGTGGAGATAAATCTTAACTGTTCTAGATAATAACACCAGAGGAACAACGCACCTCATTCGTGCTCACTGAGTGTAACAATGTTTTGCAAAATAACTATTTATTATCAAGCATTACCAACACACCTGTTTTCTCCCTGTTTTAATTCACATTTATTATAAACTAAATATTATAATTTATAGATAGAATATAAGTAAAAGTTGAATTTAACCAAAAATAAGGTGCTTTGGTGTTAACAGAAGTAAAAATACTTGTGATGCAAGACATATTTAGGAAGCCACCAAATGCGATTTTTCAAAGATTGGTTTCAAAAAGTGTGGAGATACCTCCAGTGGACTGTAGTAAAGATTTAATACCCCTATAATTTTAATCTACTCGTTATGAGCGAATATTGTCACATTTCCCCCCGGAAGGGATTTAGCAGATGGACACTACCGCAGCTCGCCGCGTTTAATTTAATTCTCCTCGCTTAGACCAACACGCTTTTTTTTTTGTTGTCCGGATGAAATTAGAGCGTTGGTGATTTATTCGGTGGGTCGATGACAACCAGCTCGGGTTCCAATGCGTTTTGTTTAAACTTCATTGTGGTGGTGTGACGTGACGCTCCACTTATTTTGTGTTCATCGCCACAAATCATCGCTGGATGGAGCGGGGAGCAGTTTATTGCATATATGGGCAGGTCGTGAAAACCTGGCCAGAACAGCTGTGATACCTGTAATAAAACCCCAATTTTTTTAAATTTCATTTTCCTGTCCCAACTTTACCTGGTGAGGCGCGAAGTGAACGTAACGCACTTTACTGTAAAAATGTTCTTGTACTTTTATAACAAAAATCCTTGGAAACCCATTTGCCTAAAAAATCTTTTGTAGAACCACAGGCAGTTTCCCTGTAAAACCTGCAAAACATATATTTGTAATTTTGCAATTGATAGGTTTTTTTTATCATAACTAATATTGAGAAGTGGGAATTAAAAATTATATTCTCTTGTATAAAAAATATCTGATGAATTAATAACCGAGAATCGTAAAATATTATTTCAAAATATAATGCACGAAGAAAAAAATGTACACCTTTTCAGAACGGGGACTATAACTTTAGCCTCTTGTATTTATTATCCCACAACATTAACCACAAGATCAACTTGTCTTACGAGCTTTAAAAATGTTTTGTAGAAAATATTAGTGATGTTATTAGGTTAATAAGAACGCATTTATTTCATTTTAATGATTCTGTGTGTATATGAAATATTATCATTAACAGTTAATGAGTAATAGCGTCACGTATTTTTAAAATTGTCGTCGTTATGTTGTGATTACTTGAAGTTATTCAAACATCCAGTGATTAATTTTTGCAAGTAACTACAAATTACATCACCCCAAGTTTTTGCGCAAACAGCAAAATTATAAAATTAATTAAAAAAATTATAAAATTCGAAAATTAGAAAAAAAGTTTTAGTAAAAATTACGAATTTGTTTTACAGTGTGTTCACTGGCAAATGCTATCCTCCGAACAAAAAAAATCCCGAATTGTACACACTAAAAATTTCCCCATAATTTTCTCAGGAAGTTTAACGAAATGTACGTTTAATGCCTGTGTAACCAGATAATTATCGTTTCTGCGGCAGTTATGTTATCTAAGCCACTTATGCTGTTTTTAAAGTTTGAAGCGATAGTCTTAAGGCATCTGAAACAGTTAGCAATATTTAAAAGACTCTAAACTCCACCCTACTCAAAGTAATTTACACTATAACATCGTAGAAGTTAAAACTGCTCCAAGTCAACGAATGTCATTGTGGATCTGTTGAAACTGTTCCACTTGAATCAGTGTAATTCTAATTATCGTTAAAGTTGTTAATATTCACTGATTAAACAGTGGTTTCTCCTGATTCCTAGTGAATTACATTGGCCTGGCAGTGGAACCTCATTCCACTGAGTCGCCTCTAAATAACAGGTTATTAACCGAACATTCAGTAAAATAATTATACTGATTGTAATCACTGATTCAAATTTTGTGTGTGTGTGTGTGTGACATTTCTATAAATAGCATAATTCTTCCCGACATGGTTTCAAGAATGTCGTGAGTGAGTGGCATGAGTCACGGTTCTGGGAGCTCTTCATTCATGTTTAAATTTCGCCCCAGTATACATTTTTTAGATTTGAATTATTTTTTTGTGGTTTTGCGACAAGACTAAGACGATAAATTGATTAAAATACCAAATAATTTGAAAAATACCAATCTCTTTTTAGCGTAAAAATTAAAATATTGCATTATTAGATGTGCCCGAGGCTCCGCTCGCGTGGACTACAAAATTATTGTTAAGATTTTTTTTTTATTGAAGTTGAATTTTACTTAGTGTTATTCTTCTATACTTCAATAAATATTATGAAACTCAACGTCTCAGTGAATTAAATGGTGAAAACACTTATTAGTATTTCTTTGCTTTAGATAGATACATGATACCGTGGAGTTTTTTTTTAAGGTCTTTTTATTCTACACAATTTTTTACTACATGATATTGTTCCATCTTCAACGGTTTAGACAGCGTATTGCAAGAGAGCGCGCTGGTGGCAAACTTTCCTCCGACTCGATTCACTATTATCGTTTATAAATTTTATTTTAGATATTTTTTCGCGATAAAAAGTTTCCAATATCACCTTTCAGCCCTCCAACTATTTATGTGCAAGAAATTACGTCTATCTGTTGCTCGGTTGCGTCGTTGCATTGTTGTTCAGTTTGTGAACTTTTTCGTTTTCCAATAAGAATTTCCCCGAGGGAATGAGATATTTTCTTGGGATAAAAAGTAGCATATGTCACTTCCTGGCCCTCCAACTATCTCTGTGCAAAAAAACACGTCGATCCGTTTCTCCGTTTGCGACGTCGTCCCACACTAACAATTTACATTGACGCAGCATTGTTCCCCGAGCTCTATTTTTACTACCATTTTTTTCCTGAGGAAATGAGATATTTTTTCGGGATAAAAAGTAGCCTATGTCACTTACCGACCCTCCAACTATCTCTGTACAAAAAAAAATCACGTCGATACGTTGCGACGTGAAAGGAGGACAAACAAACACACACACTTTCGCATTTATAATATTAGTTACGATAACATAATTCGCACAAATTTCTAAAAAGTTAATTTAACAATAATTTTTATTTCAGATGAAGTTTTTATTAAAGTCACAGGAATGTAATTATACAATTTTTTTGAAACCGGACACTCGGTTCGCCTGCGGTAGGCTAACGGTTCAACAGCTGGCTATTTAGACTCAAAAATTTCCGTCGAAAGTTAAAATTTAAATTCAAGCGAACCGCAAACAAATATACGAGAAATTTTATATGCGACATTATAATAACAGGAAGAATTATTTCAAACATTATAGTTTTGTACTATATTTATTAAATTTAGAGATTTGCACAAAACAATATAAATTTAAAAATTTTACAGTTTGTTTAGTTAATTTTTGAAAGATACTTTTATACATTTTCATACTTTTTTTATTTATTTTTGATACCCTTAATCCGTTTAGTTATAGAGTCCTGAATGTAGACACATTGCACATGAATGATTTGTCCCTTTATGGGCGCAAAAGCCTAAACATTCTCCTATCTGCACCCCTTATCGCAACACGCTGGCATAGGGCTTGTAGCTCAGATAAACTAAATAATAAATAAATTGGGCATCAAAACATTAAAAGTTTCATTGTCCTATCACAACAGGATCATAAAGAATTTCGTAGTAGGAAATAGGTGTGAACACTTCGGGTGCACTCGGTAAACCTCGGGATGCTCGCTCGTATGACCGCACACACCGGCTTGCAGTGAGCCCGTTGGCGCGCGGCGCGCGTGAAGTAGCATAGCGCCTGGTCCGTTTCAAAACCCCCTCCGCGCACGGCACGACAGTAGGGAGCGACCGAGGCGATAAATCCTCTGCCAACCTCGCTGCGATAAAACTTGTGCACAATGTGCCGGGTGTTGCCCCACCACGCTGCCCACCCCTCGTCGTTCCTACCCCATTTCCCGGCAGCCGTAAACACAGTTGACGGCTGCCCGGAGGACAGTCTGCCGGAGCGACAAAGCACCGACCGTGAGCACACTCGCATCACAGATGGAAGGGCGTGGTCGTTATGACACTCTGAGCACACGAGGTGCATCCGGTGCTTGTTCAGAACCGCACACACTCGGGTGTGATTTCAGGGGGCCGCTGTGGTGAGTTGGTTAGACTACTCGCCTCCCCACCAAGGCGAACCAGGTTCGATTACCGGTGGGTGCCGCTGGTCGGCGGGTTTTCTCGGGGATCTCCCGTTTACCCCGCCCTTTCATCCCGGCGCTGCTCCATACTCGCCTCAATCGCCGTCATCGGTTCTCAATGCCTCGCCGCTCTCAACTCACTCTTTGCTCATTCTTACGTAAAATATTATTAAACCGAGTTTTGCAGGCCTATTTGTATAGTAAACGTTTCTTGCCGACATATTTACGGTTTCAGTTCGAGCTAGTGGAAACACATTTCAGTGTTATATATAAAAAAGTTTGTTTTTTAGTGTCTGTGTAACGCACGAATAGGGGGTATTGTTTTCGCCTTTTTTAAATACTCTTGTGTGTTTTGTTATCGTTTGGCGGAAGGATACGTTCCGAGTATTCGGAAAGTAGAACTGTAGCAGGACCTCATAAAAGTTGGAAGCAACGTTGAATGGACTCTAATTTTATACTCTGAGATATAGGCTTTTCGTGGTAAATATGAGCACTTTATAAGGCCGTGTTTAAAAATTACTTTCAGATTGTATCTTTTCGCGTATTGTTAGTATATAATTTGCCATGTGACTAATAAAGACAATGTATACATTTTATAGGTCTCAAAAGTCAACTTCTGAGACCACAATAAGATGTAATTATTTTTGGTTATTATGCCTCCTGGGAGGACCCTTAAAAGTGTTAACTTGACCGTGAATAGTATGTAATATTAACTAATATTCTATGGTTGTAAAGAATTTACATGTTCGGGTAACACGCAGATGTGACGACCAGACAAACGCTATCGTAATTATTATATGACGACACATTTTCATATCTCAGGTCCTCTTCTGCTTTTTTTTTTCCCAGAGACTGTCTTTTGGTTTAAGCCTCTAGTGTTACACGTCACTTAAATTTGCCGAAATTCCGCTGAAATTTGGTTAGTGAAATGCTTAAAATAATAAATATCCTATGTTTATCTAGTTATTGGAATGCCTAGTAGTGTTTAATTTACCTAATATTTTAGGTTACTCCACTTGGACGCGCAAATGAAGCAGCTGCTCAAAATTTGTTTTGGCTTTAACCGATACGTAATAATTTAGAGAACTCTGATAAAACTTTATCACTGCAGAAGCAGATTAGTTTTTGATAATCAATCATTACTAGTAATGGCAAGTGATAAGCCTGAGTTAGCTTGTTAGACTAGAGAGAAGGTCGTACAATAAAAATACGTCCAAAATGTTTATACGTGTTTTTTTTGTATTTGAATTATTTTGAAAAAAAAAGAAGTAAAAGAAGCTAAAAAATAACGAGCAGCAAATTCTTGGACGAGATTCATACCGATAATAATTTTAATATTTTTACGTGCGCTAATTATTAACACATTATTCGCTTATTGGTTGTTAACTGCAAACTGAGCTCTTTCGAAAGCACTACTTAAGATCTACTTGAATGCACATTGTGTACTCTTCCGCCACATGTAAATTAACACTTCCATGGAACTGATCACTTTATTCATGTGTCAGTCAAGTGAAACAATGAAATTATTACAAAAGTAAATATTTAACCAATTTGCTCATTCCTGCGTTATCTGTGTGTAAAATAAAATCGAAAGCAAAATAAATAATTTCAGTATCCACAGAAGTCTACCTGACACTTTTAATTCAACGGTAAGACATGAAACTACTTTCTTTCCCTCGTTAACAACTTTACTGAAAGCTGACAAGTCAGTGTGCTGGTTAAAAAATATTTATATGCTGGCAGGGGCAATTATATTTTTCAAAGGTTGATTTCAAAAGTGCTGAGATAACAGTCAACAGACTTTACCCCAATTATCAGCAATTATAAAGCCTCACAAACAGACCAACTGGATACACAGAGCTGGACTGGCTTTCGAAAGGTGTCAATTAGCATATCCTTACGGATTGCTATATGCTGTTCTGGGTAAAGTGAGCACTTTTGAGGCCCTAGTTACTTTTTACTTTCAGCCAATTTTTAACCTTTAACCTCCTCTTTTAAATAAACATTGCCATAAATAATAAACACAGTGTATATATTCCACCGAACTCTGAGTTAACGCCCAAGGCAAAAGTAAAATATGTTTACTGACTATTATTCCAAATGAGAGGGCTTTCAAAAATGCTCACTTTACCGTGAATAGCATATATAATTGTGTCAAGGATGGTGAAAACCAGCGCGGCTTAATTTGATTTTAAACCTGTACACACAGACTCGCACAGTCACTTTATAAATGCACACACAGAAAGTACTGTTTTCAAAATATGTGTTTGTATATCTGAAACATCGCTACTAAGGATACATACATATTATGTGTATACTAACCTCAAAGTGCATAATTTGCAGATCACTTGCTCTTAATGTGTTGGGCAGCCTTGTAAATCTTGATAATGCGTATATTGTCCATTAATGGTTACTTCCAACTTTTTTTCTGAAGCCCTGCAAAAAATACATTTTCCATGCTATTTCTCCTCTTCATTATAACAGCATAATTCAAGATATACACTAGATTTAATGATAACTGATTTAATTATGATCATGTTGTCTTACTATTATAATCAATTCATTTTATTATTAGAATCGCCTGTAATTTAATTATTTTTTATATAATTATTATGCCGTGTTATTAATCTACCTAACGAATAATATAAATCATATTTATAAAATAATAACTGCTTAAATTAACCTAGATTATTAGGTGAAAATGGTTCTTTCTTTGGTTAAGATAAGCGAACATAATCAGTCATAATGTAAATTAAACAGCACCTGAACGACAGGCATCGCGCTTGTGATATGATATATCTAGGAAACAACCAGACATAGGTTTGATTCAAAAAGTGCGAAGATGCCGCAAATAGACTATACACGTTCTCTCTTAATGACTGGATCATCAAGACAATGCTTTGCATATTTTATCTTTCGCGTGTAAAACTACGCCAGGCAGTGACGCGCAACCTGAAATCCATCCTGATGAAGTTGGCGTAAGGATGTGTGTGTTTATATAGTTGCTGATTTTCTGCTTTTGATGCACATAATTTAAAGTAGAAACAGTTAAAACTGCTCCAAATCAGCTAATTTGACTGCAAAGCTGTTGAAACTGCTCCGTCCGAATAAATCAAATTCTATACTGATCGTTATAGTCGCTGGTATTCACTGATTAAACAGTGATTTATACTGATTCTTAGTGAATTGCACGGGCCTGGCAGTAAAACCCCAGTACGTCGTACTGATTCGCTAGTAAATAACCGTTCTCCAACTGAATATTCGGCGAAATAATTCAACTGATTGAAGTCACCGATTTAAATTTAGAGTACAGAAGTGAAGAAAGCGATAAGGACGACATTCACACGCTTACCAATTGTCTAATCGTCTGCGTGTGTTAGGCACTCAAATGACTGGCAGTTTTTTCGTCTTGCTCCGTGTTACTAAGGGATTTGAGGTGTGTCCTATATCTAAAAAACTAATTTTGCCAACGGGTCTCCTACACATGTAAAACAAACATTTCTAAGGCGTACCATATACCTATGAAATAGATATAACCAATGGGTCGACCGGATTTTTAGACTTTATTAGGAGTTTTTATTAAATTATCAACAATTGTTTTTTCGGGTTTCAAAAATTTTTTGTAAAACTTATCGACGTTTTCTCAAATTTTTGGTATTAAGGTCAATGAGTAAATTTCAAGGTCATAAACTTGTTTAAATATTTTCGATTTCGCATACCGCATGCGTATAAAACAAGTACAGCTGAGAGGGTGCAATGTCATATCTAAGAAACCATTTAACATTTTTGAATCGAACAAAATATACTGTGTTCGTATCTTAACTTTTACTAATAACTGAGCAGAATATGGTGAGACATGACAACATCTTTAGGCTTTCTCGATCTGCACTCAACATAACAATTTTGTTGTTAGTAGGTGAAACCCGTATTTTACTCAACGGCAGGTGTTTTTCTTTATTACTGTAGTGATCGTGTGTGACCAGATTCATGCTTATAGGTCTCGAAATCCATGGTTCGCTTTCAGAGTTTTGTAAATACAGAAGATGTGCTTTCAGAAAAGGTGGGGTAAATATTACATACGGATTCAAGTGTTCATTTGTTATCATGTATAAATGCTATTTAATTTAACCCATTCAGACCCAGTGTACACAGTTGTGTAAATTACGCACGTGTAGGTAATTCTTGGTCTGACTGTACACTGCGAAGCTCAATGAACTATGATCTTTTCTTGCTAGTAAATGATTCGAAAACCCTCTTACTGGTCTGGGTCATAATAAGTTCATATTACTGTAGCTGAACATACAACTTACAGCTCATTAACTGTGACAACGAAGCAAGTGTTGTGTCGACTTAAGTACAGCACAAATCATAAAATTTTGTGTTTGCAACAACTGAAACCGTAAATTAAAGTGGCTCGTAAAGGGTTAATAATAACCAAATTTGAGCGTGGCAATTACTCAGAAAGTTTTTTTTTTCTGTTTTAGTTATCATTATTGTTATTAATGACTTCATATTACTAAACGTTTATTCAAATATAACATTATTTAAAAGTACGAACATAAGGGAGGACATTCGGGCCTACATACAGACATTCCAACGACTTCATAAGACTGTCTCTTCTAGGAAAGTATGCTAAAAATGTAATATTAAAATGTATAGTTTTTTTAACTGGTATGTTTATCTAATAGTTTTAAATTTTAATGTCTTCTTTAAGGAAGCTGAATTTTCGTTATTTAAAAAAAAACATAGAAAACAGCACACATTGGTTTCCATGTTAGAGAACTACCGGATGTTTTTTCTATTACAAAGTTAAACAGTATTTGATAAAATTTCACAGATTGCTTCGAAGCATAGGTAAATAATAACGAAAATTTAAAATATGACTGCAGTAATTGCGTAAGTCCAGGGAAATTAATAATGTTTGCATGTGGATGTGTAAATATAGGCAATAAAATATGGGGGAGAGGGGCGTCTGAAAAAGAAACTAAGCAGTACTTTCAATTCAAAACTGGAAACGGCAGCAGAAGCGGTGAAGTGGTTGGCGCACGTTCTGAAGCGCGGGGCATTGTTTACTCAGAACCACCGCGCACCAAATACGGCGAGCAAATAAACATCGCTCGGGCAGCGGGGTTGGCAAACAAGCTGCGGCTATTCATGAGCGGGTGGGGGATTTCCTTTGCTTCCGTCTGCTGCGAGAACGCCGGCTGTCTACGCGGTGGGGCAAGCTACTGTCTGAGTCAGAAATCTTGGCAGCGAGGCGCGGACCGCTGGCGGGGAGACGGGGAAGCCTAATGGTCGACACTCGTTGGACTGTTATGGAATCAGCCCAGCGTACAGGTATCCCTGCGTCGTCAGTGCGCCGAATTCTACGGCGGGACTTTAATGCACGGAAGATTTGTGCCAAGTGGGTGCCACGTCACTTAACTGAGGCAGAGAAGTGGACCCGATACGAGACGTGTCGTATCGATCTGGAACGCTTTCGCCGTGAGGGTGATGTCATGCTGAACCGCATCATTGCAATTGAAGAAACGTGGACACGAGCCAAACGAACCCGGATTGAAGCGACTATCTAGTTAATGGCGTTATCCTGGATCACCTCGGCCACGCGAGGTACGACAAAACCCGTCACCCACAAAGCTGATGATCATTTTGACATACGACAGTCGAGTTGTTTCAGTGTCTCCTCCAGTTCTCGAGGGCACAGTAAATGCACAGTACTACCCGTCATTGCTTCGGTACCATCTCCGTCGTGCAGTTAGAGAGAAACGTCCTGAACTGTTGGGCAACGCTATAGTCTTACATGTCAACGCTAGACCTCTACAGCAAGTATCGTTACACGTTGTTTACGATGGGAGTTGTTGCCACACCCTCGCCATTCTCTCGATCTTAGTCCGTGTGACTACGATCTTATTCCCAAAGCGAAGAGGCCATTGCGCGGTAAACACTTAGCCAACAAACAAGACATCGTTGCAACATTTCGACGACAGGTAGCGCACATTGACGGATCTCATGCCGCCGATGGTATTTCCCGTCTGCCTCATCGCTGGCAACGAACCGTGGACAATCATTGAAAGGATGTTAAACAGCTTGTACGCGTACGATACTTCTCCCAGTAGGACTTTCTAAAGTGCTGAGTTTACTGCAAACGACCTATAGAAATTAACATTGCTACAGTATGATACTGGAACTCGTACTGAAATACATTGATGATTTGATATAATCTTGCGGCCAAGATGATGTTTAGGTCCAACCAATCGATTGCCAACATGGCGAACCTGCTTAGTTTCACGAGGCAAGGGTGAGTCAACAAACCTTGAGTTTCCTGTTTTGTAGACGCAATGGACGTTACCGTTTTTCGGTGGTTTTCTCGGGG
>NQII01002376.1:332632-351950 GCA_002778355.1 Clitarchus hookeri
ACAATTTTATTCCTTCTCTGCTCCTCGCGTGACCTCGCACAGTGTTAAAACCAAGTGCTGCTCATTTGTCGAACTCTCATAAGAATTTAAACAATCGGAAACAGTTTTTTAAATTACTGTTATGTATGCAGGTTTATGCCATACATTGTGAATTTATTTTGTTTATTATTCAGTTTCATTAATGAGAATACGCTCCCTAAATATCGGGAACGTAATAACAATTCAAAACATTGAAATTATTTACAACATACCCATACAACAAAACACAAATAACAATAATAAAAACAAGTACTCTACTCATGTTACTGCAATTCTAACATATAAACTAAGAATACCTGCTTACAAATTATTATTAAATTAATAATAATGAAATATAAATATGTAAGTTATATTTATAACGTCTCGTGAATTCTTTCATTTGTGGGAAAAATATGTTTCTTTTATATTAAATAACACTGTAAACCGAAAAGATGTCACGTTAAATCTATTTTTACAATATAAAATGCAACATATGTATCATAACACCTGAGCTCTGAATAGTTCAAAAGTTATGAAATTTTATTTTATCAGTAACTTAGTTCGTAAGCGTTTATGTCAAAGTTTTGACGTCAATCTAGATAGAATATTTTGATAATGTTCTTTATTTACTTTTAAATGTTTCGATTACGCATTTGCTTAAATCCTTCATTATCTCTTCCTTGCAGCCCTGGAAGGCCAGATTTTGTGAATCCCTATAGACGACACCCATGCTAGATGCGCATTACCGGATTAAACATTCTCCAAAGTCACGCATGTTTCCTGTGCATTCCCGACTGCTTTCGTTTTACTCCACCTCACCTGCATGGAAAAGGAGGAAGGTGTGTGTGCGTGTGTGGGGGTGTGTGTATGTGTGTGTCTCTGTAAATCTTATGATTCCTAGGTAGTTTATTTTTCTATAGTTGGTTCACTGGTACCCTAGAATCCTCTTAAAGGAGGTACTTGTAATATGTTAATGGGTACAGTTTTTGACCCAGAACTATATACCGCTTCAGGCAACTGACTTGTAGCCACTAAACCATTAGCTAGGGACATTCAATTTTTGCGAAAATAATTCCACCGAGGCTGGATTTAAATGTCCTACTTGCAGTTGTTTCTAAAGTTTAATCGCAACGATGCGGTGTAACTGAATTCGAATTTTGATAGGATCTACACCAACTACAATAACAAAAACAAAACGAAGAACACAATATATAGATGGGAAAATAAAGTACAATAAAAATATGATATTATAAATAGTTACATAAGTGGAACAAGAAACAATTATCCAGTTAGATAACGAGTGACACAGCAACAGCGAGGACAGCGCAACTATAACAATACGAGAACAACAAATCCACAAGCGAAAATCACACTGCAGTAAGTCAAAATAATTAGACATAAAAGGATCAAAAAATTATAATGATCAACTCTGACAATGAACGAAAATAAATTTGATGGCATCAGCAGAATTTTCTTGCCAAAAAAAAAAACCAAAAAAGCAAACAAATCATCAGATTTATAAAAGGATCAAAAAGGCGAGTGGATAATATGTTGGACTGTCAATTTTTTTCCGTGTTCAAATATCGCTACTGGACCAAATTTTTTACACTTTTTATAGTAATTTTTATACACAGCCAAACACTCACATAACGAAAGTAAACCGTTTTTTTATCCCTTTTTATAAAGAGCCGATTAAAAAAAACTTGCAAGTTTATGGACACGTTCCGTGAATTCACGGAGATTTATGTGAAATTTACGGAGAGAACGTTGTAAAAAAAAAAACGAAGAGTCCGTAATTTCAGAAAGATGTCTGGATAGTTTGTAACCGGTACTTTCCATGATTTTACTGACAATTTTTGTAACGGTGCTCTGGCATCACGTGAGTGAGTGTGTTGCGCTCCGTGGACTTCACGTACGCCCTACAACGATTGGATATTCCAGCAGGATGATGCACCGTGTCCTAGGAGCATTCTGGAGAGTTTCAACGACCACTGTGGCCACCGTGTTTGCCCGATATAAACCCCATCGAGCATTTGTGGGACGTGGTGGGGGGGGGGGTCCATTCGCAGCCAAGATCCTGCACCTACAAATAGCAGGGAGATGTGGGTAGCTATCCAGACGGCATGGTTCAACATCACCACAAAGATGTTTCGTTCACTTGCGGACTTTATGCAACGACGAGTTGCTGCACTTCTACTGGCTAAGGGAGAGCCTACACGATACTAGACCTGTATGCAATGACGAGTTGCTGCACTTCTACTGGCTAAGGGAGAGCCTACACGATACTAGACCTGTATGCAATGACGAGTTGCTGCACTTCTACTGGCTAAGGGAGAGCCTACACGATACTAGACCTGTATGCAATGACGAGTTGCTGCACTTCTACTGGCTAAGGGAGAGCCTACACGATACTAGACCTGTATGCAATGACGAGTTGCTGCACTTCTACTGGCTAAGGGAGAGCCTACACGATACTAGACCTGTATGCAATGACGAGTTGCTGCACTTCTACTGGCTAAGGGAGAGCCTACACGATACTAGACCTGTATGCAATGACGAGTTGCTGCACTTCTACTGGCTAAGGGAGAGCCTACACGATACTAGACCTGTATGCAACGACGAGTTGCTGCACTTCTACTGGCTAAGGGAGAGCCTACACGATACTAGACCTGTATGCAATGACTTTTGTAATGTCGGTGCTTATCTGTATGCAAAATTTCTTGGGCACGGGATGACGAGAATGGACTTTTTGGTTTATTATTTTAATATTTGTTTAATTTCATAGCTTATATAGAGTATAATATTGAAGATATTAGGGAAGATAAATTATCTTTTAAATATCTATAAAATATAATTTAATTTTACAATGAAATTTAAATGTTTTATTTCAAATATATAAATAGAAATATAAACGGAGTTTAACCGTTATAATAATTAGTTAGCAGCTATTATTTGATCATCCATATTTCCTTAATTGTAATATTAACTTCAATTTTATCATTAACAGTGATATACCTCTATTTGGTTTCAATTAATTAAATGAGGATAATTATATTATCATTCTTTAGGTCGAAAATAATTGCATTATTGCTTCTTATTTGAGAAAAATTGATTATCAATACTTTTTGCATGCAAAACAAATAACGTATGATTGCATAGATCATAACGACACTACTAAAGCGATCTCACTCCGCGAAACGACATGCGCCGACGTCGTATTTCGCACGGCTAGTTATATCGTTTTTCATTTGTTTGTTTAGTTAATATGGCGGACAAGATGGCGTCCACAATAAGAGCCGAGGAAGAACCAAATTTCAAAGTTGTTTACAATGTATACAAGTTACTATTATGTGCATTAAACTGAAATAAATCAAATGTCGACCAGTTCAAACGTCGTACATACGTCTTGATCTGTGTTCGGAGCATTGACAGTTCAATGTTTTGTGTTGAAATGCATGTAGTTTGGGACCAAAAAAATTTTCCAACAGTTGACTTCAAAATTTCTTATTTGTTATGCTGTTCACGGTAAACTGAGTATTTGTGAGAGCCGTGCTTAAGATCTACTTTTACGCACATTATGTATTCTTTCACCATACGTAAAATTAATTTGTGATGTGCCTGATTATTTTATTCATGCGTTGACCAAGTGAAATTGTAGAATCGTTAGAAAAGTTAATATTTTACCAATTTGCTCATTCTTACACTTTATGTCGATTAACATAAAGCAAAATGCATTATTCCATAATTCATAAATATTTACATAACGCATTTAATTCAACATGATGACATGGAAATACTTTTCCTTCGTCGTTGCCATCTTTACTGGGCGCATACCAGTCTACGTGTCAGTTAAATTATGTGCAGGTGGGGGGCAGTGACATTTTTCAAAGGTTGACTTCAAAAGCGGCGTGTTAACCATGAACAATATACGTATAAACACGAGGACGGCCAAGTCAAAATGCACAGCAGTAAATATGTAAATGATAATGTATCCCGTGCATGTAGCCGTTCTCGGGGACTCCCAACCCTCTTTTCTGCTTACGGGTAATACTTAGGGACAGCCGAATTTCGCGGAAATGTTTCCGCGCATGCTGCATTTAAACACTGTGTGGGCGTACCAGCAGTTTTAGTTTGCCGATTGGCGGCGTGTCTTTGTGTGAAGAAGTTTTCCCACTTGACTGGCCAATCAGAATTAGGTAACTTCAGTATTCTACGTCTGTGATTCGCGCGCAGACACCTGAGACGCGTAACACGGAAACCAACCAATCACGAAAGTGCATCTGACCTGAAGCGTTATGAATAGAGACCTGAAAAATTCGCTTATTCATTTTGGGACAAACTAGAATTCAAAACACGTGTGTTTATATAACTTCAGCCATTGGACCACACGATTTTTGACACCACGTGGAGAACGCTGGCCCAATCGTCGCCTTCCACTGTGACAACAGACATCCAATGTGCAGTTGACATCGGCATATTTGTACATAAGACTGTGGAGTTCATTCTGCAGGTCGTTGAACTCGCGAATTTTTCAGGTCTCTAGTTATGAAATACAACTAGTCGTGGAATCTTTCCACGAAAATGGGGCGTCCTTAGTAATAAAGCAGTTCCCCGACGCCTTCGGTAACGCAGATCGTCGATTATTTTGCCGTGGGTGTACTCGATGTCTTGATTGATCCGCCCGACGAGGCCAGCATGTCCACGCTGGAGGATGTTTGAGATTCTTCCTCGGGAGAGAGAGATCGCTTGCTGCCCGTCAATATTCTCTCGGAGGGCAGATCATCCCCCTCCCTGTCTGTGTGTGTCTCTCTCTCTCTCTCTCTCTCTCGGCGAGGCTTGCCATTCCAAGCTCCTGAAGAACCTCTTGCTCATCATGTGCCTCGTCGCTCCGAGAGTTGTTTGAGGAAGCGAAGAAGGGAGACCGCCTTATTCGCTTGCGTGATTTCACGACGCAAATACGCGATCTCAAAATGTTTTTTCTAAATGTATTCACGGAAAGTTTCCTTTTCNGATCCGCCCGACGAGGCCAGCATGTCCACGCTGGAGGATGTTTGAGATTCTTCCTCGGGAGAGAGAGATCGCTTGTTGCCCGTCAATATCCCGTCAATATTCTCTCGGAGGGCAGATCATCCCCCTCCCTGTCTGTGTGTCTCTCTCTCTCTCTCTCTCTCTCTCTCTCTCGGCGAGGCTTGCCATTCCAAGCTCCTGAAGAACCTCTTGCTCATCATGTGCCTCGTCGCTCCGAGAGTTGTTTGAGGAAGCGAAGAAGGGAGACCGCCTTATTCACTTGCGTGATTTCACGACGCAAATACGCGATCTCAAAATGTTTTTTCTAAATGTATTCACGGAAAGTTTCCTTTTCGAAAAGATACAATTCCCAGGAAAGGTTTTGTTTTCCGTGTTGCAGACGATGCTGCGAAGCCATTCAGCATTCAAGTGCTCGTACCAGCGCCGTGTGGCAATACTCTTCGAACGAGTGCAGAACTGTGATAACTTGCGAGAGGAAGTTTATCCCCTCTGCTGACTAAGCAATTTTTCGCGACGTGTAAAATATTGCGCAAGTGGTATTGCTGCGACTGCTTACACTGAAATATTTATCCTAGACAAATTCTTTTTCTGATGAGTAGGGGCAGTGATATTTCGCGGAAATCTTTCGAGACAATATACAGTTCAAAGTACTGTAGGGTCGGCTTCTTTGATTGGCTAAAAAATGTTCTGGCCCGTGTTAACCGTTTGCGCACGAATCACGAAGGTTCAGTGTCGGNTACTGTAGGGTCGGCTTCTTTGATTGGCTAAAAAATTTTCTGGCCCGTGTTAACCGTTTGCGCACGAATCACGAAGGTTCAGTGTCGGAGTTACTTAGTCCTGAGTGGCTTGGTCAAAGACGGACACGGCACCAGCAGCCAATGGAGGTATAACAACAGCTGAGGTGTGCATATGGTATTGAAGTCTACTGTGTGCTCCAATTTTTACGCGAAAAGCCACTGGCTCTACTGATGAGTAACAAAATGAAACCAAAGGAAACCTTTCATTCTACTGTTTTTGATTCGTTTATGATATTGGTTGTTTATATCTTGTCAGTTGTGCTGCTCTTCGTATTTTTTGTGCCATTCCTTGTCCCCGACTTTGTATGCTGCCTTCTTTGTTTATCTGTGATAAAACTTGCACTGAGAGAAACGTTTGCTCCAGCCAACAAAATTATTTAAATAATATTTAGTTGCCTCAACAAAATATTTTGTTGAGTTAACAAAACTTGTAAAGCAACAAAATTAGCTTTGTTTACCTAACGAAATACACTCTTGAATTAACAAAATACCTCTATGTTTGCCAAAAGAAATTAGACTGTCAAAAATATTTATAGGTGAATCAACTGTGTATACTAGGTGTTCGGAAATTGTTGGGCATGCTTTTAAGGGGGGTCAGGACACTCTGACACAAGCATTAGGATATAGTATGTTCACGGTAAACAGAGCACTTTCGANGCTTTTAAGGGGGGTCAGGACACTCTGACACAAGCATTAGGATATAGTATGTTCACGGTAAACAGAGCACTTTCGAAAGCCTCCTTAAGATCTACTTGTATTCAGTGTATATTCTTCTTCCGCAATATGTAGTATTAACATTGCCATGGTCCTGGTCCACTTCATCCATGCGTCGGCCAAGTGAAACTGTAAAGTTATTATTTTAATTATTACACTTAGATGCGTAAAAAAAAATCAGTAATCACAAACGTTTACCCAACACTTTTATTTCAACGTCAAGACATGAAACTGCTTTTCATCCTTCGTTACCAACTTTACCGGGCACATGCCACTCAGCTTGTCCGTTAAAATACAACGCAAGTTCGGGCAGTGACATTTTTCTAAGTTTGATTTGGAAAGTGTTCAATTAAGCGAGAACATTCTGTATAAGGAAGGTGTGTTCGGGAACGCGACCCCCTGCCAGACCGCGGGAGTCAGGCGATGAGCGCCCCTGTGCTCCGTTTGAATTTGGCGCGCTGCCTGGGCCAATCACATGCGGCGGGACGAGAGAACACTAGACTGTGAACCGCTTGGTGGGGGGCCAAGCCGACCTTCTTCCAAATGTGACTGCGGGAGCACCTCGAATAGTTGTCAAATCGCACTGAGGAGAACTTGACTGCGAGAGAATACTCGCCTGCCTTGCACTGAGAAAAAGGCTCCGTTGAATCAAACAAAGTTTGTTTGTACCAACCAAATAGATTGTTTGTATAGGGACACCGAAATATTTTGTTGCTTGAAACCAAATTATTTTGTTGTCCTTATTTGGTTGCCCCCATACAAATATTTGGTAAATGAAACTAAAAAAAATTTGCTTGGTTTTACGTAAATTAAACAGTTCCGGTTATATAAAAAAAAACGATTGAGAGCCCGACCAAAGAACGAACCGAGATCACGTGAGCCCGAGATCCGCGCTTCAGCAGCCACAACTGGCGGTGATTGCTGGTGAGGTTGGAATGTTTTAAATACGTACATGCATTTCAAACACCGGATAACGCGTGCAAATGAGTGTTTGAAGTTTTAAATATTTACTTTTTATTTTCCCTCTGGACTTATTTTATTAGCATGTGCATACTTTTATTAAGCATCAGTATATGCACTAACAAACACTGTTCATATTTTTTTTGTGACAACTGGGATAGTAGCAAACTCCCGAGCTGTATTTTCGAACGAAGGCACTCAAATGAGTGGCCAAACAAACAAATACAGTGTATTCAACANGCAAACTCCCGAGCTGTATTTTCGAACGAAGGCACTCAAATGAGTGGCCAAACAAACAAATACAGTGTATTCAACAGAATATTTTGTTGACAGTCAGTACAGTTTATTGAACTGAATATTTAGTTGACAGCCTCATTTCATTTTGATTTTAACACAGAAGTTTTGTTTATTCAGTCGTGTATTCTATTAGACGAACAAAATAAATTTTTGTTGGTTTACTAGTTTTTTTTCCTCAACAAATTATTTTGTTGGAGCAAATAAACATATTTTTGGCCCTATGGAAACAAGTGTTTTGTTGTTTTAACCAAACCTTTCCCTCGATGCAAACTAAAAGCGTTGAATCTCCCAATGTGAGAAGAGTAAACCTTAATAAAACTCAGTTGAATTCAGTTGATGTTGTATTACCTCGGCGGCACATGAAGAGTTTGAAATTTGCTCACGTAATGCCGAAATCGACTTGAACACGGCGCGGTCGAGCTGTAAAAGGTCGACTCAGGTCGACGGCAAGCTCCCGAGAGTAAACTCACTCGCGGCCGNGACATTTCGGAGCGGCTGTCGGGGGGAGCTTAAAAATACACGACGGCGCCGGGTGACCACAAAGAGCGCTCCGGGGCTCCGGTGGCCCGGAAGACCCCCACTCCGGGGTGGACATCAAAGCAGGGAGATGCCCGGAGGCGGGGCGTAATTCTCTCCACCGCGCCCAGCCTTCGTTCCCCGAGCAAGGTTGCCTACTTGTCCAGACCTGACGTTAAGGCGACACCCCCGACAACTCATCACGCGACGTCTGGTTTAATCAAGGGCGTTGGCCACGGGAAAAAAAAATTATATCATATTTACACTACACATTGTTCAACTTGCAGACATTATCCGCGACTACCTTTTCCTCAGACCAAATAATTTTAGATCGCATGGTTTTTGCAAATGGCATTGTTATTTCTGGAAATTCTAGTCTAAGGATATTTTTGGCAGAAAATATTACTCTAAAGAAATAGGTGAGGGCTTCTTACGCTTCTAAACAAAACACGCTTTATTTTTCACGACACACACATATGTAAGTACAACAACCCAAGCTGCCAAAGAGATAATAGTTATTAATTCACATCATAAACAGTTTCAACAGACATGTCAAAATCATAATTTTACTGTTTTATAAAGGTACAAACAATGAAAATCATCTTATGTACATAAATAAGATAACTCTCACTGACACAAGATGCCAAGAGCTACTTCAATACGTCTATAACATTATACAAATAAATGTTTTTGCAATATAAAAAAATGCTAAAAATAAGGACATTCTTGTAAATTTTTTATTTTTGGCTGCTCCTAAATTTTCAGAAAATAACTTTTGCTAAACATAATTTAAAATGAATTAAGACAAGATCTTTCACATGCCCTTTTTAAATTTTTCGCAAATAGTTGGGTTTACTTTATTTGTACATTACAAAAACAGAACAATTTTACACTTTCGCGTGTCATTTTGCAAAAAACAATGTAGTCTAAAAATATTTTATCTGATAAGGTAGTCGCAGATAATGCCTACAAGTTGAACAATATAAGGTTCAAATATAAAATAACACATTTTTCCGTGGCCAACGCCCTTAAAACACAAGTTCACCTTGGCTTGAGTAAATAACATGAAATGAACAATAAGTAGGGCCAGTGACTTTTTGCGTAAAAATTGGAGCACACAGTAGACTTCAATACTATTTACACACCTCAGCTGTTGTTATACCTCCATTGGCTGCTGATGCTGTGTCCGTCTTTGACCAAGCCACTCAGGACTAAGTAACTCCGACACTGAACCTTCATGATTCGTGCGCAAACGGTTAACACGGGCCAGAACATTTTTTAGCCAATCAAAGAAGCTGGACGACCCTACAGCGCTTTGGACTCTATCTTGTCTCGAAATCTTTTCGCGAAATATCACTGCCCCTAACCATAAGTTTCCTTTTTTTTAAATATCATTAACTAAAAATAAATACAACTCGCATTACATTTTCTTGTTACCACAGAGTAAACAAAACAAAAGGCAGCCATCTTGTTATTTTTACATTAAAAGTATGTGCGACTTATTTTCAAATACTCGTTTCTATGTTTGTTGATATTATTGTCCAAAACAGATTTGCTTTCTGTTCTTTAACGCAAATAAGAGTAAGAAGTAGCAAATTTGCAAAATATTTGCTTTTCTAATAATATTACAGTTTCCCTTGACCAATGCGTAAATAAAGTGACTAAGCCCAATGTTAAATTTACATATGGTGGAAGAATACACAATTTGCATACGAATAAATGTTAAGCATTGCTTTTAAAAGTGCCTATATCTCTAATGTGCGAAGGTCATTGTTATACATCTCCTCTGAACACAAACAAAAATAGAACATTAATGTTTACTACAGTCATAATTAGGTCTAATTTAATTAATAATTTTATTGGCTTTAAAACAGGCAAAACCAACAAACACAGAATATATATACAGGATAATTCTAAAATCATGGGACAAACATTGAGGGGTGGTATATCTCACTAAAACAAACAATTATTGTATAGGAATATATGGGCGGGAGTGACGCGTTGAGGCACAAACACAAAAACATAACACGTTAACAGAAACATAAAATGTTCATTAGCAGCATACTTAAAGAGTGATTCCGTAAATAAAATGTTAAAACAGTTGCTGGAAATGCATCCGCCAACAGTCACGCATGCTTGGCGACCTCTACATATGGCGTGATTGGCTGACAATGGTGGCGTGCGTGAAATACCAGGCGTATTTCAATATGTTCGCCAATCACTCCACCGACGCTACCAAGCTTGCATTACTGTCGGTGGTAGTAATTTTGAGCAATCATTATAAACATTGCTGTAAAAAGGCATTTAGCGGCGACGTTATAAATAAACAATGTGTTGCATTTCATGTGTTATTTTTGTGTTTGTGCCTCGTTACTCCCGCCCATATATTCCTATACAATAATTGTATGTTTGAGTGAGCTCTACCACCCCTCAATGTTTGTCTCATGATTTTATAATCACCCTGTGTGTTTATATATATATATATATATATATATATATATATAATGTAGGCCTCAATATCTCGGCAAGCTCTATTTGAACATACGCATTTGTTGACGAATGCCATCTGTCGGCGTCATTTGTAACTATCTGTGATCTGTGTTCGTTAGGCTGGGGCATCATAGTAAACGTGCCTGTAATAGCGGAAGTGGTTAATCACTCACACTACGTTTATTACATATTAAGTTCATTTTCGAATAAGTCTGAGATGTGTGACGTTACGCCCTACGCCCATGCGGAATAATACTTTCAGCCCCTGGATAAGGGAAATATCACTTCAAATATGAACAGTTGGCAATCCTGTCCCCGTGCCGCGGAGCGATATTCCGATGTAATGGCTTTTCCATTACTGATGGTGACGACGATGATTACAAGTCCGCTAATTTCACAAACTTCTGTTGACGGCACGGTAGACTTCAAGAACGCATACTCGAGTGTTGATTTAGTGCTTGGGCCGCTGTTGTATGTTCACGCCCCGAAATACCCTTTAACCAATAGCAAACAGGAAGAAATGTCGCTACCGTGAAACGTGCGACCAAGTAGAATAGCGAGTGGGAACATGTTGGGTGGCTCCTAACATCGAGGTCTTGAGACTCGATGAGTTTGAAGCTTGGCGAGTGTGGAACGGCACCGGGGCGTGCCGGATGATGCCGCTGGCTGGCGGGTTTTCTCGGGCATCTCCCATTTCCCCCGCCCTTTCATTCCGGCGCTGCTCCGTTCTCATCTCGCTTCACCCTCGTCGGTTCTCAAGAACTCGATGTTAAGGCACCCGTCTACCTGGGGCTTGAACTGCGTTGCAGAGTATTCGAAATACACGTTTTTCAACGAAACTATTAAGCGTGCGTCCAACGTGCTGATCTACCAAAATAGCACACACTTCAGACGAGAGCTGTTAAGTACTTTCAAAATATCACGTACGTTAGAAACATCAATTCAGAGTACTCCAAAACCACTAAAAACGGCCTTTCCAAGGCGCTGTAGCTCAAAAGGCACGCATCAGATACATACAAAACTACTATAGGCGCATGCACTGAACCTTCCTAAAGACTTCCCACTAATAAAATAATATGGTCACCGCTGAAAGTCCCATAGGTACACGCAGCACGACGAGAACACTGCACGCCAGTTCAGAGCCTTGCGCTTAGCGGCGATGGCGTACTTGATGCGCGTGGCTGTGTCGCCCTTATCGCTCCCGCGCTTCTCGGCCTAAACGTGGGAAAGAGTTCCAGGTAGACGGCGGCCTTAAGAGCCACCCAAATCTCTTCACTCACTTACTCACACAGTCTAGTTCACGTTCCATTTTAACGTCGCCCCTGGCTTGTTATGCAAAGACGTTGATTGCTCTGCTAGCGTGTAGGGTAAAAAAAAAATCTGGCTCGGCGTTTCCAGCGTCGGGGGAATTAAAGAGAGCGTGATCTCGTAGCACATATATCCCCCCACGGGCTTTACAAATATTTCATTACCGAACAAACATTACTCGCTTCCAAACCAGCGGCACCACCCACCCTCACCCCTTCCGAACCCCGCAGGCAGTCTTGATGAAGGGCAAGTAATGTTCATCAGCTCGTGATTGGAAACCGGGCCTGCGAATTTTCGTTCGCCGTATCACACACACACGCGCTCGCCTCGCTCACGCGAACATGAACATACGCACGCTCGCGTGGGCGTGCGTGATTGACGTACGTGATCCACGTCACCGCCTTGCGATATCGTTACGGTACGCACTACGCACACCTACGTCGGTGCGTTATATACACCGTTTCCACAAAGCACTGAAAATGCGACTTCAATTTATAGCGCACAAGCAGAACTACCCAGCTTTGGAAGCACTGTTAAAAATGTTTTGTTGGTTCAAACAGAGTTTGTTTGGCGCAACCAAATAAATTCGTTTGTACGGGGGCAATAAAATATTTTGTTGCTCCTACTTGGTTGCCCCAAAGTAGGATTTGGTTGGTGCAACTGAATATTTGCTTGGCTCTACGTACGTTGAACAGTTACGGTTAATATAAATAAACGCGAGACCCGACCGTTCTTCGGACCTAGATCGTACGCACCCGAGCATTACACCCTAGCAACATGAGCCGAACTGACTGCTTTTAAATTTTCACATTTCAAATACTGAACAACGTAAATAAATATTCCAAACTTAAAAACTTTTAATTTTTTTTTTTTTTCCGTTGTCAGAATGTTTATACTGTAATAACGCATCAATAAATGCACTAACACACACTGTTACCATCCTAATTGTCACAAAAATACAAGCAAATTCTCGAGCTGTACTTTCCAACAAAGGCAATCAAACGAGTAGCCAAAAAAATATATACAGCTGGCTTAACTAGATGTTTTGTTGGCAGTCTAATGTTTCTTGCCTTAACACAGAGGTTTTGTTCTTTAAAACATGTGTTTTGATGAATAAAGTTAATATTGTTGCGCTTTTTACTGAACAAAATATTTTGTTGGAGCAACTAAATATGTGTGTTTTTGGCGCTATACGAACAAATATTCTGTTGGCTGGAACAAATCTTTATCTCAGTTTGGGTACATGAGGACGATGAGAGATACACGACCCCATTTTAAGACTTAACTGGGAGTTCGGATTCAGTTTTGACCTACGCAGTAATTTCAATTGTGTACCGATGTGCATTCCTGCGATATTTGGTCCATATATATTGAACAATATATAAATTCAGATACACGGTCCCGTTTTAGGGGCTTGGGGGTTTCTGACCCAATCTTGGGGGGGGGGGNGGGGCAAGCCCATTTTTGCCTACAGTATATTTTAAGTTGGCTACTGAAGGGCATGCCTGCCACATTTCGCTTAGACCCATCGAACGGTGTAGAATTTTATAGAGAAATAATATACATACATACAAATTTAACTTTTATGTGTACTACAAATATTAATTTCGTAGTAAATGTTTCATCACATATTTATACGTTACGTTAACGAAAACCATGATCACAGGATTACGTGGAGTATACACCATATTGCAAGTATCGCATAACAACGCGTAGGGTAAAGCGACTTTTTCTATAAAAAAAAACTCTTAACACATCAGGGTCGCTAGTAAGACAATATTGGCAGGGCCCAGTCCCGCCCATCTGTCAATACATAATACTTTGCCAGAATTATATGTATCTTAGGAAGCTGTGGTGTTAAACCAAACATCGTGTGAGCGCTGCTTAAAATTATCACTCATTCGTAACCGATACATTCACATTGCTACAATTTTATGTTTATTGTAAATTGTAAATTTAAATTCTTGGGGGATGGGTAGTGAGAGTGAGTATGTTTGCAGTTTGTTGTATTTACATACTAATAGTGACTACTCGTTACTTGAAATATAAGTTAAATCGGAGGAGCTCAGAGAAATAGTACAATTTAAGTATAATTCAACTAAGCCACGGAACATTATTTAGTTTGGATGGTATTTAAATAGACCGTCTTCACCTGGATCCTGACTCCGGAGGCTGAGGACAGCAGACGTATTACAGAGGTCTCCATCTCCCGGCGTCTTCATCTCGGCGACCAAGGTCACAAGACCGTGTCCGCCGCGCGTCCAGCCTTAACACTGGCCGCGTCTTGACTAACTCCAAGGCCATCCGCCCCGCGGGAGGGGGTTCCTTGTGTTGTGGTTCGGACGCTCGGCTCGTGTCCCAAGTACCGCTGTTATGTTTGTGAGAATGCGATCGCCTGATTGCAAGCTCATAACAACATGCAACATAGAATTCCCATTCTATACGGCATTCTTTTTATAGATACTTCTTTTTTTTTCCGTACATGGCATGAAATATTGCTCGTTGACAACTTAGAGAAATAATACCGTAGCAATTATAGTGCTACGTATTGCTTATCGATTAACTGTTATGAATTTCGTTTAAAATCATTTACTAAGAATTTGAATACGGTAATATGTGAATCATTTTCAGCTGTTACGAAATAAATAAAGTTATGTAGATAGTGAAGTGGAAATATGTTTTAAATGACGTGCCATTTTACAACACGTAAACATATATGGTTATTTTGCTAACTCGTAACTGACTTTTTTAAGAGTAATCAATTTTTGAGTTACTAAATGCTGGAAACATGTCCTCTGAAACTGTGATGGGAACAAAATATGGCCCTAAATGCGTACTAGCAATTTTTAAATGAAATTTTATGTCTCTAGGCACCCGTACATGACCCCAAGACATTTATTTCTAAAGTTGATTATCTGAATATGTGGAAAGGTGCGTTTGCTGAAGTGTAGATCGTGTAAACCACGTTACGACTACACCATAAGTGCGTTCAGTGCAGTAACAAAATGCTCGAGCAATAAAAATTGCTGACATACGTTTATGTTCATTTAATACGCACAACACAGTTCGTTGCTTCCCTCGCGTGGACATTTGTGACGCCGAGCTTCGTGAGACAACTTCCTATCTTATCTCGGAAAATTCATGTGTGTTTGAAATGTCAGGCTAGGTAAAATATAATATTTCTTATTAAAAGCTGTTCACGGTAAAATGAGCACTTTGAAATCAGTGTTTGAAAAAAAAGTCACTTACCATAACCCCGCATAACCTATAGAGGCTGTTCACATTTAGTGAGGACTTTTGGAATCGATTTTTGGAAAAGGTCACTACCCCTACCTGCATGTACACACACACACTCAGTGGCATGCGTCCAGCGAAGTCGGTAACGACGAAGGAAATGTAGTTCAACGTGTTAACGTTGAATTCAAAGTGTTAAGTAAACATGTGTGAGGACTGAAATAACTTATTTTGGTTCCTGTTTTTTATGCGTTTGAGTGTACGAATTAGAAAATTTTGTAAAACATTATCAACTCTGATGATTTCACAGTTTTTCTTGACCTATGCATGAATAAAGTGATCAGACCCATGTTGCGATATTAAATGTACATATAGTAGAATGATACAATGTAATCGGAGAAGTAGATCCGAAGCAGGCTTTCATAGGTGCTCATTTTACCGTGGACAACCTTTAGAAGAACTGGCGTTCATGTTGGCATTCAAACTGCCCGTAAAATAATAAAAAATAGTCATACGACTTGACGTTATAATCTGAGTGTAATCTTTAAATTTATTGCCACTGAAATTAGCGTTTCTTCTTTTTTATACGTATTTTGCATATGAACTATTTATTACAAGGCATTCCCAACACACCTATATTCTACCTGTTTTTCTTCATATTTTTGATAAATTAAATACTATAATTTATAAATAAAATGCAAGTAATTTTTATGTTAACACTTGTATGAAACTCTTGTTTTACGCGACATATTTAAGAAACGAACCAGGCACGTCATACGTGCGGTGTTTTTCACATGTTTGATTCGGAAAGTGCGAAGAGATCGCGAACAGTCGATAACGAATGTCTGCGATGCAGCTGTGGCGATATCTCGCATATACAGCTTGGGGGTGTGGGTGGTGTTCCGCCCCGGATCGCGAGTGCTCAGAGTGATTTGGGGGTTTCCGCACGAGGTAACAGGAGCTGCGAGAACGTCGGCCGCTAATTGAGGGTCCCGCTGTCGGATCAACTGCTGTGTGAGCGGTAGAGAAACGACGTTGATTGGGCTAAACTCGATTCACTGCCAGAACACTGTAGTCAGTCCGTGGTTAATTAGTAAGTTATGAAATTCCCGTTTAACTGTATATCTCGCTTACCAAATACGAAAGTTTGATTTCGTGAATTTATAAAGAGAATTTTAAAATAAATGTATATATTTTCCTGTAACTATTTACCTTATCTTTCAGAAAAGACGAAATTGTTAAACTTTTATCGTTTATTTATGTAATTATTAAAATTTAAATATATAGATTATTAGTTCAATAGCAACGTCTGCAACGGAGGATAATGTAAGCAGCTGAAGGCCTACAGAGCCCGGTGTCTATTTTTTTTTCTTAAAACCCAAAATAAGCGAAGAAATCGAACACTCCAATACGTCCAATAAGACCTTCCCCTACAAGTAGTTCTTCGGCTGTTGCCCTACTTTTAACCCAGAAAAGGAAGCACTAAATTTGGTTCTTGTTTATTTTCCAAGTTCGTTGTTGGTACATTATCGTGTATCACTTGTCTAACCAACTATGATGAAATTAAATATATATAAATGTACGCTTGGTAAGTGTCTAACTTGTGTAAGAATTACACTGAAGAGCCAAAAAAACTGGTACACCTGCCTAATATCGTGCAGGGCCCCCGCGAGCGCACAGAAGTGCCGCAAGACGACGTGGCATGGACTCGACTAATGTTTTAAGGTATGCAGGAGTCATTTCACACCATGAATCCTGCAGGGCAGTCCACAAATCCATAGGAGTGCGAGGCGGTGGAGATCTCTTCTGAACAGCACGTTGCAAGGCATCCCAGATATGCTCAATAATGTTAATGTCTAGTGATTTAGTTGGCCAATGGAAATGTCTAAAGTCAGAAGAGCGTTCCTGGAGCCACTCGGTAGCAAATCTTCACGTGTGGGGTGTCGCATTATCCTGCTGGAATTTTCCACGTCCGTCGGAACACATAATGGACATAAATGGGTGCAGGTGATCGGAGAGGATGCTTACGTATCTGTCACCTGCCAGAGTCGTATATAGACGTATCAGGGGTCCTATTTCACGCCAACTGCACACACCCCATAACATTACAGAGCCTCCACCAGCTTGAACAGTCCCCTGTTGACATGTGGGGTCCATGGATTCATGAGGATGTCTCCATACCCGTACACGTCCATTCACCCTATACAATTGGAAACGGGACTCGTCAGATCAGGCAACGTGTTTCCAGTCATCAACAGTACAATAGAGGTGATGGCGGGCCCAGGCGAGGCGTAAAGCTTTGTGTCGTGCAGTCAACAACGGTACACGAGTGGGCCTTCGCTTCGAAAGCCCATATCAATGATGGTCCGTTGAATAGTTCGCACGCTGGCACTTTTTGATGCCCCAGCATTGAAATTGGTGCCACATTGAGAAAGGGTTGCACGTCTGTCACGTTTAATGATTCTCGCCAGTCGTTGTTTGTCCCGTTCGTTCACGATCTTTTTCCGGCAGCAGCGATATCGAAGATTTGATGTTTTACCAGATTCCCGATATTCACGGTACACTCGTGAAATGGCCATACGCGAAAATCCAAATTTTATTGCTACCTCGGAGATGCTATGTCCCATATCTCGTGCGCCGACTACAACATCTCGTTAAAACTCACTTAAATATTGATAACCTGCCATTGTAGCAGCAGTAACCGATATAGCAACTTTGCCAGACGCTTGTTGTCTTATATAGGCGCTGCCGACCGCATCGCGTTACTCTGATTGGTTTAATACCTCTGTTATTTGCATACGCTCGCCTATACCAGTTTTTTTTTGTCTCTTCAGTGTATTTCGCGAATTTTGCGTATCTCTAAATGTAATATATTTTATAATTTTTTTTTTAATTGATGAATTTTATTTCTGTTAATGGGCCCGCCTAGCTGGCACTTGAATTGTATCGCAGTGTTTGAAATACTCGTTTTTCCACGAAATTATTAGACGTGCGCCCAATGTGCTGATCTGCGAAAAGATCACTTTATTCAGACGAGGGCTGTTGAATGCTTTCAAGACATCACGCACATTGGAGACACCATTTCAGAGTACACCAAAATTGCTAAAAACGTATTTTCCAAGGCGCTGTTTCTCAAAACATACGCATCATATACATAAAAAAAAAGCTACTCAGGGGCTCTGCATCGAACATTCCCACAGACTTTCCACCAATAATATGGTCACCGATAAAAAGTCCCAAAGGAGCACGCAGTGCGTCAGTTCAGAGCCTCGAGCTTAGCGGCGATGGCGCATTTGATGCGTGTGGCAGTGTCGCCCTTATCACTCCCGCGCTTCTCAGCCTCAAATGTGGGGAAAGCTCCATGTAGCCGAGATTCTTAAGTAGGAAAAGTGGGTCAGTAAGCCCCTTTATCTCTGCTAAACCATGACTACGCTTGTGTTGCCACGTAAAACTTTACTTTCAACTTTGACATTTTTTAAGAACTAGTAACCCCAGGGCTGGGTTTCTTGGTCTTGTTTTCACCCCCCTCCNGAAATGTTCGCCACAGTCCGGGGAACACGGATTGTAAGCCAGGCGTAGAACGACGATTGGTAAAAATGGGTGAATATTCTGGCGCGGGTGTGGGGAGGGTAGAGGGAGGAATGAGAATTCGCGATGTCATTCCGGGCGAGGGGGAAATTGACGTGAGGCGATGGCGCCCTCAGTTTTGTCTACAGGGGAAATTTGTTTCCCTCCCTCTCCGACCGAACCAACCCTCTAGCCACCCTTAAAAAAAAAAGACGTACACCCTCCCAGATTCCTATTCGTCGCAGCATAGACCTCCTGATTTTCCGGCTGTGGAGCGCTCGCCAACTCTTTCATTTTTCATTACGCTCCTCACAGCGGAACCCATCAGCTGTCTTTATTATTCAGAATGTCATCCCCTCCAACACACCTCTCGTTCCTCACCCAATCCC
>NQII01002377.1:0-20247 GCA_002778355.1 Clitarchus hookeri
CCAATTTATACCGGTTCTTGAGGTTTGACTCGGAACCGGTTTTAGGTTAACAACAATTACTCGGTTCTTGATTCTGCACAGCAATGGCAAAACTCTGTTGTTACAAAAATAACTATGGTATTTACTCATGAATAGAGCGCCCTTTTTCCCCAACATAAAGAAAAAAATTTCTGGGATGGGAGCTTTACACGGAAAAACAATTAAGGAGTGGTAGTCCTAAACCGTTCGGCGATGTTTGGAGGGAAGTGTATGGGATTAGTCTGTTATCTCATCTCTCGCTCTTACATCAACACTCCTCTCCCTTCTCCCTCTCTCTCTTAACTCTCAGACCTCCGCCCCCGTAAACAACACTGCTAGCCGATCGATACATTCCTCCAAACCTTCTTTGGTTTAATAAAGTTGCAAGCAAAAGGCAAGTATTCAAAATACATAGAACCGAATACTGGAACAGATATTTAAATTGTAGAATTGGCACTGGGACCGGAATTGACATTTTTGGTTATTCGACCCATCCCTACTTAAAATATATAAAAAGAAAGCTCGATAAAATTTTCCCCGTAAAAATATCACTTAAAATGAAATTACATGTTTATAAGTTATTTCTTTTCTCCAATAAATATATGAATTCCGGCAGTCAAGGCTGCATCTCGAGCACTACATCAGCATATTCCAAACAAACTACGTCCAACAAACTTGCGGCGCACTGTGTCTGCGCTGTAGGCCTGTAGCTACGCTTGGCAACACCGCTTGCTTGTAAGGGGACAGCTGCCACACGACCTTCGCCAAGGTCGCGTGCATCAGCCACCTGTGGCGCAGGCCGTGTTGTAAAGTATTTACAACGAGCGCGACCTATAAGCGCAGGCAACTTATATGCAATAAAATATGGCATTGAACCAAATGAAATTTAATTAAAATATTACCTACAAATAAACAAAATATGTATGTGGGGGAATAAAATTGTTATAAAACTCAAACGCTAGTGAATGTTCTTGCCTCGATGAGATACAAAATTGAATGCACAAAGATTACTGTGACGTGAAAATACGTGTTGCTTGACAAGTGTGCTCACGTAGGTTGTTCTTTCATCGTTATTGGTAAATATTTTTTAATGTTTCATACTTAAATATGTACTGACTAAAAGAATGAATAACAAATTCAATTTAGTTTGATTAAAATTGTTAAAAAAAACAAATGTTATAACACATGCATTTTTTCCTTTAAATTTGACAAAATAATTTTTTTTGACGAAATGGAAAAATTTAAATAACAAAATCAGATCATTTTATTTACTGTAAAAGTGGAGCCCTAGGCGTGGGCCACTAAATGAATGGCCCTGGAACACTCTGTAACATGCGCTAGTAAACAGAGCAATGATTCAAAATAAAATCAGAAATTTACTCAAAAATATTTCTCCATCCGACAGAAAAATCATGTTACTTTATTCTAGGCAGCACCTTTGTTCCTTGAAGGCATCGCCTACCTTGTTCTGGGAAAGGAAACATCAGACTGTCCCCTTCTCATTGACGTGTCGAATGCGAGCTCGCTTCCCCCTCACCACCGCAAACCGAGAGTTACGAACGCCATCCAAACCGTAACACAAGTATTCAAGAAAATTTGCAGAGTATTAAATAAACATATACTGTTCTAGGCAAAACAAATGTTACAGAGCTGGATATTGTTTTTTATTGACACTGTACATATTCTATATGGTACATGGTAGAATTTGCCTAGATAGAAGGTAAATTGTGTTTTTCCATTCAGCACTGCACCACAATTAGCTACAAAAAGGAAAGAAATAAACTGAATTTGAAATACAGCACACGTGCATGAAAAATTGAGTTGCATTTTCACAACAAATCCTGCTCACAAGCAGGACAATAACTCAATTATTAAAAAAAGCTATTAACAGTTGATCATTTATACAGTTTTCCGAACACTCCACCAATATTAATAAAAAAAAATTGTTAATACACCAGTCCACGCTTGTTTAGTTACAAGAGGTTTCCAAGTATGGCTCGTTGACTTCCTTGTGCAACAATCACGGATCCTGACGCAGTGGATTACTCAAGAACAGTTATCTCCTCCTTAATGAAAAACTCAACAACCTCCTCTTCAACGTTCTTGGTGTCCGAATCTAGTTCATCAGTGTCGATGTCTGCAAAATAACACACCAAACAGAAAACAATTATTGGCAATGAATTCATCAAAGTTGAGTAGACAGTACAACATCCAACAACACAAGTAGATTAATATACACAGAAATGGAAAATAAAATCCCATAACTAGTTATTCCCAAACTATAGTGCCATAATCATATAATAAAATTTACCTCAAACTTAAATTTTACCCCATCTCAAAAGTGGAAGAAATGCACTTCTTACCTAAAAAAGATAAAAAAAAATCTAGGCAAACTGCAACTTAAAAAAAGTTGTTCAAAATTGGTATTTACACCCTTATTTTGTTATTCCCTCCCCCTGCTGACACATTAACACATATACAATGATTTTTTAAAAAGGAAATGGCATGGCATTACTCCATGTCTATGAGCAAAATGCATGAATAAGTCCTACAATGAGTAATGGGCCAAGGCTCGAAACATCGAGTCGAACTAACAAAGATTGACCCGTCATTCCACTAGTTTTATTCAAACCCAGACATTGAATTACTGAACGTGCAAGTCAAGTCACAGTGCTTTTAGGTTGTATATATACAAATATTCACATCTAACATCACCTTGTGTGTCTTGCAAATCAATAATTTTGTGTTGAAGTTGAGCCAAAAGGAATACAATAACTTTGCATCATTACATTATATAAGAGAACTTATGATTAAACTAAAATCCTATTTAACTATAAAACTTCTATGATAATATAAGTTCAACACATTAACATGAATTAGGATAAATCCCTGGATGGAAGTTGATAGCACAAACATATGCCGGAACTTGCATGATAAGACAGGCGAATGGATATGGACACCGCACAAGATATCAGTTGTAAATAAGGTTAACTGGCGAGGCCGCAGGTGGAAGTGGTAGTGTTCACAGACTCTCTCTCAGGTTGCAGCATAGCCACATGGTTTGCATCAACAGACACATACCTCTTCAACTCAGTTGTTGGCCACGGAGCATGCCAAACGCAAGTACAGGGGGATGACAACTTAATAAATAAACATGACCATGTGCACGTTAGACCCAGGGCAATCCAACATTTATTGTAAAGTACAGACGACATCAAACTGCGCAGGATGCGGCATGAACAAAAGCAAATTAACCAATACATTATTTTGCCACAGTCGCATAAATAAATATTTGCACAAGACCTCGCCCGAACCAGTATGAAGTTACACGAAGTTATGCCGACGACAAAAAGCCAGTAGGCAAAAAAAATTAATTACAGACCCTCCGAATCAACGGATAGGCCAAGGCCGGCTGCAGAGGTAAAAGAAAAGGTTTTAAGATATTAATTTGCAGACAATGACTAGATTGATGATGGTAAAGTTGAAACTCCTGCAGACCACACGGCAGGCAGTCGACCGGCTTGAGCTCCAAGGCATGACTTCCAATGAACAACGGAAGAGGGGACGATAGCCCACACCGAAAATGGAGACCACGTGCCAGCCACATGCATGGATATGAAGCACAGGGTAACCAGATAGGTACAATAACGTGCACAGGAGTGCATGGCGAAGTTAAAACACCAATACTTACCAATTTACAGAATATGCACATGAGTACACAGCAAACACACACAAAAGACCTTACAGACTATTGAAACCCTTTGCTGATGGTCCTTGAAACTAACATGAAGACTTATGATTATCTTCGGCCATCGGGTGTACTTTACACCAGGCGCAGATGCATCGAACGTACGTAGCACGTGTCGCGGACTTACGCCAGCNATGGTCCTTGAAACTAACATGAAGACTTATGATTATCTTCGGCCATCGGGTGTACTTTACACCAGGCGCAGATGCATCGAACGTACGTAGCACGTGTCGCGGACTTACGCCAGCTGAGGGACGAGGTCGGATGACACAGTATACGCATCCTCAAGGAGTTTCATAGTTAGAGACCTCAAGTAGTTAAGCACCGGTATTGTATAAACTCTTAATAAACACCCCATGCCCCCTCCACCTAAAAAACCCTCTAAAATGGGAAGGCATTATTTTTGCAACTTAAGCCATTTTGCCTCCTGGCAAAGCGCTTCCTCTTGCCAGCTGCACGACACCACAGTGAACAATAACCTAAAATTGTCAAGTTGTAAAGGTATAGTCTCAGCACAAATACATACAACCATAAACATTTAAACATCAAACACCTCTATCTCACTTTAAACGTGGACTGCGTGTCTGCTCAACCGGCGGCATGCTGGTGGACCAGTCTGAAAGCTAACCTCCCACTCCACTCCTGTTAAAACAGTTCTTTCTATCAGCATCACTTAGCTGAAATTACAGTTCCTACCACAGTCAATCACTCGTCGGCACCCAGGAAAAAGTTGCTGTGAATCACTTGGTCAAGTAAAGAAATATACTTAAGGTAGCAACTAGTCCCAGACATTTCCCTTGGTAAACTGTTGATTATAGGAGAGAGAAGAAACCGTAAGGGATGGGAACCCATGTACATACGGTACATGTTTACATTTATGGTGCAAACTCGATTTCAACTCCAAAATTTTATACCGAACTCTACTTTGCTAAACACAAAACTGTAAAAATAAACTCTCTCATTACTACTAATATTAGAACTTACTACTTCTGAGCTCTAATCTGCGGCCTTTCTGAACCTTCCACTGCTCAATACGCTTCGCTCTGTACTCCATGAAGTCTTCCAGCAGCTTGGACCGCTTTTCTATCAGCTCCTAAAAACGTATATACATATATAAAAATCAGGTACACTAAAAATAACTTTGTGTAAAAACACATATATTTGTAGGCAACAACAACAATAATAATAATATAAAAAAAGATTTCAGCTACCTTCCACCTAGAAAAACTCAACAAATCTACAATTAGAAACATTGCGGAACCATCTACACTATGTAAAGAGTGTTTCTATTTATGACCAGTGACCCAATGTGAATATGAAAGCAGGCAGAGTCTACATTATCTAACGGTGGAAGGTGTGTGGCGTACATGTGAGACAGTCATCTAGGTTAAGTTAAACTTTGAGCTCGTCCGTAGCGAAGGTCAGTTATGAGAACTCAAGATGGATTTGGTTGTCATGGAAATAGTTTTGGATGTGGTAATTAAAGTTCAGTCACAGAAAATTTTTGGTCCTCCGAGGGCCTGATTAGAGCAGAAACGTAATATGAAAAGTTACAGTCGGTGATGGTAAAGCCATGGCAGTGGGCCCTTGACGAAACTGCATCGTGGCTGTGTGTCCGATATAACCTCGCAGTATTGGGCATTGTGGTGTGGTGTTGGCCCAGTTGCATGCTCTTTGCAAGATCTGCAGAACAAAATTACTGGAGGCATGCGAAGCTGGGGAAAGACAGTACTTTGATGTGATGTGAAAGTGGAAGACGAGGTTCTGGCTGCAGGAACGGGTCACCCTGTTTTTTCTCTGACGCCAAAAACCATACAGAGATCAAGAAATCACGATGTGACCAAAACGTTAAATGGAAGTACAAACCCCCAGCCGCAGCACATTTTGAGGTTTGTGGGGACCCAGATCTTGACGTACAAGGAATTTTACAGTGTGCTTAATTCTCGTCCATTGTTGGCACTGTCTACAGACCCTGCTGACCTCACCCCATTGACACCAAGTCATTTTCTAACGTTGGGAACATCACAAGCTGTTCCTGCACCAGCTGCAGATTCGAGGAAATTGGACAGCACGTTCTGTCAATCTTGAGCCAGACACTCTTGTCTTGATTCAAGGTCACAATGTGCCATTTCTTAGTTGGCGACTTGGTCGTGTCGTCAAGACCTCCCCTGGTGCAGATGGAATAGTGCGAGTGGCTCAACTCCGTATCGCTCAAGGACCTCTGACGAGCTATGCCCCTTACACTGATTTACTTTGAAATCATCACTTCAAGGTGAGTGGAACATTCAGTGACTCAGTGTAAATACAGAAGTAGACAGAGACTACATTATCTGACGGTGGCGGGTGTGCGGCGTACGCGTGAGACAGGTAAGTTAAACTTTGAGCTCGTCCTCGGTGAAGGTCAGCGATGAGAACTCAAAATGGCGGACTTGGCTACATTAGATGTTTGGTGGTTGTGGGAATTCAAGTTCAGACACGGAACAATTTATCTCCAGTAAAATATTATTTTTTGTGGTTAGGTTGTGAATTTGTTTGAGTAATATTTTGTTATCTGGACATGAACAGAATGGATGGTGGAATATTCTTAGAAAACTCACATGCACGTGTCATTATTAGGACATGAATCTGCTGTTTTTGTAACAATTTCAATCAAACCTAAATGGAACTTACTCGTTAGTTTTAATCAATACACTTTTACATGAAAACATTTAAAAAAAATTTAATAATAACAATAAAAGGATAATCTGATGAGAGTACTCTTGATCATGTAATCCATATTGTTACAGACGCAGTAAATTTTGTGTATCCAGTTTTGTGCTTTGTCAAGACATTTATAACAGCTTAAGAACACTCGCTGGAAAATAAAGGTTTGGAAATATTTTCGAATAAACTATGTGTATTTATATACAAAAATATGTATGTTTCCAATATTATCTTATATGCCTCTTTTGATTTATTTGGAATTTCACATGAATACACTTCCACTGTTTGTTATATTATTTGTTAGTAATAGGCCTACAAACAATGTAGGCCTACCTAGTTTAAATAATAAAATTTCACACACTCATGTACAGTATTTAGTTCTGTAAAGTAAATGCCTGTAACTAAAAGAATCACAATTTTTGGAAACGAGAGTGGTATCGGCATCGAGAATAGAAAAAAGTGGAATCGTTACATCCCTAATTTTAATGGCCTGATTATTATCGGAAATTATCAGATGTGGGTATGGTTAGTATTGTAAGGTTTGGAAACCCGCTGCAAGTAAAGGTTGGCAATAATTTTCACAAATAAACAAAAATTAAATTTTGCTCAACTTCATAAACTGAAGTTTTTTATTTAACGTGAATATTTAATCATAAATTTACGTGGCTAAGATGTGCTTAATGGCATTTTTAGGCTATTGGTATAAACAGACATGCATTTTGAGGTCATGTATGTTATTCCTCAGGTCTAAAATCCAAGTCCACATTCATTGTTTTACAGCATGCTTCGATTTTCTTTGTTGGTCTACTGAAAACCAATTTTTGAGAATCCACTGTATGTACTTTTTGACTATGTTTGGGTACCATAATATTATGGCGCAGAAATTAAGCAACAAAAATTCAGCTAAGTAAACATAGAACTTTTATGTACAGTTTTGCGAAGTGATGAAATAAGGACTTCGTCATACGAGATCTACAAAAAATACAAAGAATTGTGAAAACTCACCTTGGAGGCTTTGGACATGCGCAGGCGGTCCTTGCTTTCAAACTGAGCACTGTACTTCTTAAGGTTTTTCTTGATATCACTCATCTGCTTCGAAGCAAGCAGCGTCTTGGGGCGGGAGCGCCACAGCAGCTTGCAAAATGTCTCCACGCTCGCCCGCTTCAGGATTTTACCTTGGAAGGACCATATCCAGTAGCCTGTGTCCACCTGCAAAACAAAAATCCCGGTTTACCTACATTACGCACAACTCCAGTCGTTCCAGCTGCCGCACCTCAAGTGAACATTAATGGACGCCATTTTATGTAACTTGTTGCCGTGTTTTTGCTTTCTCAAGTCATAATACCATCTATGGAGTAGTATACGTGGGACGTATATTTGTAGGAAACAGTAACAATAAAATTTTCAATTATTCTGTCGTGTAACATCAAAATCATAACTATTTAATATATAAAAAAAAAAAAATAATAGTTCCTGGTGCTTAGTTCGTTGATTAGTATAGATTATACACCTAAATTAACAACGATAGTTTGCACTGTATTTATTTGGTATTTACTAGGGATGGGTCGAATAACCAAAAATGTCTATTCCGGTTCCGGTGCCGATTCTACAATTTAAATATCGGTTCTAGTATTCGGTTCTATGTATTTTCAATACTTGCCTTTTGCTTGCACCTTTATTAAACCAATGCAGGTAAAATTCATTAAATGTTTTATTTAACCATTATATGGAAGAATTGAACAATAACTAAGTGTGAAGATAAGTTTTAATGTATACAGATAAACTTGTATTCAGTTTATTTAAGGTTAGTAGATATGTAAAAAATTATTCTTTTTTTACATTAATATGTGGTGATTGTGATATGTTTGGAAAATAGTTTAATTAAATAACTCATAGCCCTCAAACCAAAACATTGTGGCGTGCTGCAGGATAAAGGTAACTTAAAAATTGTCCGTTAAAAGGTTAACAGCTGTGGTGGGCGGCCGGATTTCTTATCTTTTTTTTGCATCTTTTATGTTGTCTGGGGGGCCCTCTTTTTTCTTACTCCTGGCCCGCGGCCATCCTGCCAAACAAAGAAGGCTTGGAGGAATGTATCGATCGGCTAGCAGTGTTGTTTACGGCGGCGGAGGGCTGAGAGTTAAGAGAAAGAGAGAAGGGAAAGGAGTGTTGATGTAAGAGCGAGAGATGAGATAACGGACCTTTCCCCTACACCCCCATCCCAATCATCCCGAGCAACATCGCCGAATAGTTTACCGACTACCCCTCCTTAATTTTTTTTCCGTGTGAAGCACGCACCCCAGAAATTCTTTCCTTTATATTGGGAAAAAAGGGCCTGCTACACATGAGTAAATACCATAGTTATTTTTGTAACAACAGAGTTTTGCCATTGCTGTGTAGAACCAAGAACCGAGTAATTGTTGTTAACCTAAAACCGGTTCCGAGTCAAACCTCAAGAACCGGTATAAATTGGAACCGAAGAACCGAACCGACCCATCCCTATTATTTACTCTACTATTTGTTTTTGTGTGGGTTCCCTGTTACGTGTGTTAACGTATTTTAATACCGAGACATTGTTTAATATGCCAAAAATTCTTTCAGTGCATGAACGGGAATTTAAAAGTGATGGTTTCTTCATTTTGATGAACGAAACAAAACTATGATGTGTAAATACTGCGACAGCTGTGTTGAATGGCAACGCAAAGACACATGGAAACAACACGTATAAAAGGATTTGCACAAAGGAAAAAAAAAAAAAAAAAAATTCTACCTAACCCCCCCTCCCCCCAAAGCAATGTTAGCACAATTGATAAAAGTCTGACAACGAAACAAAATAAACAAGAATTTATAATAGACTTCATGAAAATGTTGCTTGCAGCCAACATAACTATTAAAAAGGCAGATGAGTTCTTGAGAAATGGGCTTCGAAAATATGTACAAAGTAAGAATGTAAATGCAGAGTATTCTTCTATATGTATTTTTTGTTTATATTTTTGCACAGTGATGCACAGACGATGTCTTCCCACTTTATGAAAAAATATCTATCTTCATAGGTTACCATAAAATAAACATATCCTAAATGTCATAAACCGACAATTTTTATTTAGTGCTTTGAAATCACGTTTTCCAATGCGGACCTAGATGTCAAATTTTTAGGTTCCTTTTTCTATTGCTATAAAACATTGGTTACAAATATTAACTAGAAAATACAGCAATTTGTCTGTACAGTGAAACCTCTATTATTCGTTTTTCATGGGACCTACTGGAAAAAACTCAGCATGTGGGAAAACTGAACATGTGGACCACTCTCTTCAAAAAGTAAAACCTAATTTCAAAAAAAAATTATTTATTTTCATTCTTGGGTATATTGAGTTGATTGCCTGTAATGAACAGTGGGCATATCTTAAATACCGGATGAAAAAAAATATCTCAATCATTTAGTATAAGAATTGTATTATAAAATAAAATAATGAAATGCACTTAATTTCGAAAATCCGACGAATGTTTACATAAAATGCACTAAATATCTGCCAAATTTAAAAAAAAGTGGCAAAAATCAAAAATTAATTAAAAACAATGATTTAAAATAGAAACATGCATTACTCTTAAAAAAAAGTCACTAGCGTAATTTTATCTTAACAGAATTAATCCGTGAAAACATACTGTTCCCCTTTAATGCTTGTAATTTACACGGTTATTTACCGTACTGACCTAAAAATTATTACGTTTCCACTGTGGAACCACAGTAAAGTTCAAATCCGTTCCGTCCAGTATGAATGTTCAGATTCTAAGGATGATTTGTACCTCTTAACCCCACCTGTAAAAGACGTCCCCCAAGGGAGCGGCAGGTGACAGCGTCTTGCTAAACGATTTCCCACGTTAGAGTAGGGCTGCGGGCTCCCTTAACTGGGTAGTACACACATCGCAAAACACCACACAATTCCAGGCTACCCATACTGTGGACCCAGTGCGCAAAGGTACTTGGCGGAGACGTACGGTAGAGCCTTCTACTAGATACACTCCACGAGGAAGCGACTGGACCACCAGTCCGCTAATCCACTCCATCTACCACGTGAGATCTGCCGGCTGGAGTGCCAGACCCGACAAGGTGTGACCGATAGCCTCTGAGCGCCACCCCAAGTCAGCTAACCCGGTCCATCCACCGTGTGAGTACTCTAGCTAGGGAATTTCTGTCAAAGCCCCTCGCTTGCTGCGACTACCTGCAGTACCTAACCCCATGCCATTCACCCGACCAGAAGGGACTAAGTGGGTCAATAAGAAGACATCTACGGCTCCTACTGCCAACCAATTGCCAAGTAACCCAGTCAGCCTTCAGTCTTTCCTCCGCTTGGGATCAGATATAAAGCCACCAGGGTTCTCGGCCTGAACCCGCTCAAAAACTCCCCCGTAGACTAGGTGATGGGCCAGGCATCCCGGCAATCGCGCGTCAATGTTAAATACTTAGCTTCACTTTTACAACAACGTTACATATATGACATATCACAAATAATCTGAAAGTAAACATTAATTGTTCCACCTACCAGGAAGTATTTTGCATGCCCATGGCCCAAAAGTACAGGAGCACTGTGGAGAATTTTCAATATTAATGTAATTATGTAAGTTTTTGCCAATGTGTATTAATAAATTCTTCTTAAGGACACATTCTCATTTTTGAAGCAGTTCTTCTTCCCCTCCCTTTATTGTACAACTATTGACACATTTTATTTGCTATTTACCAGAGTTCCTGCTGATAGCTACAAGTAAATACTGGACTGAATACTAGCCTTGGTCTTCCAATAGGACACAGCAGTAACGACGTAGCGCCCGGTGGGGTCCCACTCAACGTCAGAGGCAGCAAAGTGCTCCGTGCTGTGCATGATGACGAAGTCATTGGTATCTACGAACTCCAGTGTACCACCCAGGTTCCGCAGGCCTGCTAGCACTATGAACTGGCCCGCCGGTGACCAGAATAGAGAGTTGCAAGGTTTCTTCTCAAACCTCTCTGCACAAAACATGTCCACCATATAAAAGTCCTTAGAAAAAATTCCACCTTTTCTTTACAAGCTTAAGAAGAACACTACGAAAATTGGAGCACAGGGTCTGTATTAAACAACTATGATCAAGCACTACTTTACTATGTTAGCGTACCACTGAGAGATACTCTTTAGAAGTTCATATATTTGAGATATATATGGTCAATTCTGTTGTTAAAAACAATAAAGGCATCATTAACCAGGCGCAAACAAGAAGAGCCAAGACCACTGCACCAGATATCTTTGAAATTGCTAACACAGTAAAGTTTCACTATAACAAACATGAAGGGGGGACCAGAAAATACATTTTTCTAATTCGTTTTGGTAAAATTCTTAGTGATAAGTACTAAATCAATTTTTATCAAGGTAAAGTTATTTTTTATATGACATTGATACCTACACTACTAGTCATTACTTCTTAAAGTACTAATTGAACACAAGTTATACAATTATGCATAACATTTTTTTCGAGTTTCTTTTTTCTCCGACATAATGTCCAATTATTAGAAAATATGTCATACCATGAGCCAATCCTCCTAAAGATTCCCATCAAAAACATTCAGTACATTGTATTTTCATCACTTCCTGGATGTTTTATTATCACCTTCCATTTCATTTTTGTGTGGTTTCCAGTATCAGAACATTATGATGTTCTACTACAATACACTAGGCATCTATCGAAGAGTGTAGGGATACATCAACTTCAGGTTATGTACCAGTTATAAACAATGCACAACAGTGTTTAATTTATGGTAAGCAGTATCACATCACAATTTGAGATGCCAAATTCTCACGATGCAATGCAAATTAGATTTTGCATCGTGAATTGCGATCTTGTAACAGCTGGTTCGGCACATTGCTTGAATGAAATTGAGCAACTAATCCCATGAATTCCACCAAACATAGAAAGATATACGCAGGAACTGAGGTGTCACTCTCGTCATACAAACCAGTACCTTCCTCACAGCCACGCTACGCTGCTTTGTCAGGTGCCAATAGAAGAGATGACAAAAAGTAGTTGCGTTATCAGCATGCCTCATCAGTCATGTCGGAGGGCGAAACAGTAGACAACCACAGTTGAAAGTGGCATAAGTGATGCAGTTTGGACTTAGTCAAGCGAGTCGTTTTTGAACTAAGCTGTTTCGAGAAGTGCTNCCAAATTCTCACGATGCAATGCAAATTAGATTTTGCATCGTGAATTGCGATCTTGTAACAGCTGGTTCGGCACATCGCTTGAATGAAATTGAGCAACTAATCCCATGAATTCCACCAAACATAGATAAGATATACGCAGGAACTGAGGTGTCACTCTCGTCATACAAACCAGTACCTTCCTGACAGCCACGCTACACTGCTTTGTCAGGTGCCAAGAGATGACAAAAAGTAGTTGCGTTATCAGCACGCCTCATCAGTCATGTCGGAGGGCGAAACAGTAGACAACAGCAGCTGAAAGTGGCATAAGTGATGCAGTTTGGACTTAGTCAAGCGAGTCGTTTTTGAACTAAGCTGTTTCGAGAAGTGCTNGAAAGTGGCATAAGTGATGCAGTTTGGACTTAGTCAAGCGAGTCGTTTTTGAACTAAGCTGTTTCGAGAAGTGCTCAAGCACGGTAATTATGTGCAGTATTTATGTTCAGGCTACGGTTTGAAAGGGCACAAATACATAATTCAATGCTGCAAAGTTCACTGAAAAATGCTGGTAGACTTGTGCAGGAGGGTGGAAGAGGAAGTGGGCAGGAGGGAATTGTTGAGTGCGTGGACAAGTTTTAGACTTGGTTTCCATTCGGACGAGTCAGTAGTTCGCAGAGGTGAGCCTTCTTTACTGTGGCACATAAGCCGGCCTGTTGCAATTCTGTCTGGTGTTGAGCGCAAGCAAATGCGCTGCCATTTGTTGGCCAGCGCGTGCAGTTCGCCTCAAAAGTCACGCCCCCATGAAATGACTTGTGTTTCATGTGTAAAATACAAATATAAAAAGAAATTTCCAGAAATTAATATTTTCCGCAGCTCTATATATTTTTTAACGTAACATTTCTCAGTGTGAAGCAATTCTGCTCGCTAATACAGTGGAACCTCTATCCATAGAATTTCATGGGACTGACATATTAGCGAATAATAATAATAAAAAAAAAATATTACAACATATTCTAACGAAACAAGATTTGTCAGCACGGCCACATTAGACTTTCCAATTGAATAGCAGGGTTTTACATTTTCACTACAAAAAGGAAAAAACAGCACATTAACCTACTCAGCAGGGATGGCGTTTGTCCAGTTTTGACACCATAAAAACTGACGCTGATGTTGGGTCCATCACCATGAATGATGGCAAACTTGGAGCCAATTGGCTCCCAGGCAAAGGCATGGATGGGCTCCTTGATTTCCACACTGTCCACTGGGATCTGCTTCTCTCTCATGTGGAATATCTCAAAGTTGTAGTACATTCCCTGAAATCAAAGCAACCATCACTACGCTATAAAAAAGACAGCATAAGATATTTACTGATTACATATTTGTATTCAGTACGTTAAATGGAATGTTAATTGCTAAATAAATATGAAGAATAACAATACCTAACTGATATGCATAAATTCCAAGAGTTATAACCGGCACAGAAGTTCTTGACTGCTCAATATCAGTCATCAGCGAGCATTAACAAAGCCACATTTACTGGTGGAACTTTTACACCGGGGTGGGTTGAGATACATAAATGGTCCAGTAATGAGCCTCAGCTCCTCCGTGACGTGCCTGCGATCCATTGTGAGGGTGCTACACTTCTCATCAGGTCCTGTTGTGAACATCCTTGGTCTGTACTGGAATACAGTGAAGGGGACTTTTTCCTATCACTTACGGGTCCACTCTAGTAGTCACACCAAACGCTTTGTCCTTTAGCAGATTGCACGCATTTATGATGATATGAGTTGGCTTGCTCCATTAACTGCATGGGCCAAAATTCCAATGCAATGGTTGTGGACTCAAGGATTAAATTGGGATGACCCCTTACACCAGACATAGATTGCCTGACTGAAATTGAAACCCTTAGCTTGCCACGCTTCATATACCCTGATGTGGTCAGTGGGGAATAACATGGTTTTTCCAATGCCTCTGAAGCAGGGGAGCAAAGTTAGGTTGACCTCTCAAGTCATAACTTGCAAACACAAAGCAGCAGATTAAAATGTGTACAAAGAATATTTTCTTTAAAAACAATGCAATGCAGTAACATACTTTTAAGATGGCAGCACACTTTGTGCACTGTAAATACTGCAAATTCGTTTTCATAACTAGTAAACACAAAGATGCAAAATTATAGAAATGGCCACCGTGTTTGAAAAACAATGCAATAATGCAACTGCAACAATCTGCCAACACCTGTTTCCATCTAACTGCTACACCAACCATGGCACCTAAATAGATAAAAGTGTTGCAAGTTGCCCCCCCAGTTTCATTAGGTAAGAAGCAACTGTGAACAAACTGAGCATTATTATACATTAAAGGCAGAACTAATGATTACAGTAGAATCCTGTTATTAAGTTTCTCAAGGTCCCCTAGAAATTTCAACATTGCATAAGGGAAACTCTATAAGAGGGGTACTTTTGTATAGAAAACATGTTTGCAAACCAACGAGAAGGTAATTTATTAAGCCCGAAAATGTTATAAGAGGGGATGATATAAGAGGGTTCCACTGTATTCATATCTCAAAAATAAAATGTAAAGCAAAAAAGGCTATTAGTTTCAGAGCAAGTTTTGTAGCATTACATGAACAGTAGAGAAAAGAGAGTTGTGCTTACTTACAGAGTACTTTAGTTCATTCTTTTCCTTCCTGATAATCTTGCTGTATCTATTCACATTGACGCACAGGTAGTCGCCAGACTTCTGCCAATGCATTTTGCAGTCTGCAACGTTAAAGAGGTTCTTCGCTCGAATTTCGTTACGACTGCAAAACAATTTTTAGATTAGGTATTGCTGCATTTGTAAAACCTCACACTTGAAACCATACTTAAAAAAACAACTTAAACCTTTTTTGTAGATAGATATTTACAATTCAAAATATCGTTTTGGTACACTGAAATAATAAACTTATAACATTCTAGGTTTGTGATTGGCAGGAAAGTAAGACAAGTAGAATTTACTATGAACCACATACTCTCTGTCTCATGTAACTTGGCAAGATTTTGACAGTTTGACAAAAGTAGCACCGAATGTTTACTTTTCATTTATGTATTCTTTCGCCATCAGCTGGTGCATCAAGTGGAGGCTGCATTTTTTATCAACATGCTGTCAGCCAATCCACTTACCATTGTAGTGTAATGCTATTATCCATTCACTGTATCTTCGATACTTTTGAAAAGAACCTTTGAAAAATCACCCTAGGAGTTACATGTTCAATTGGTTATAAAAAAATTGTATATAGAAAAAGGTTTTGTCTTGCTTTTAGCACTGAAGCACTATATAAATTGGTTGTTTTAAGTTTTAAGTATATTTTTTCAATAAATTATAATAATTTGTTAAAAGTCCGTACGAATTAACAACGGATTTTGAAGGGACATGTTGGTTATAGCTGAAAAGAAATAGTTCGTAGGTTAAATATTAATATGTATAAATTTAATGCCGTAATTGTAAAGTCAATATTGCTAAACTATATATTTACATTTTTACGTAGCACTCATGGGTAAAGATTTCACTGTTATTAATTGAAATTAAATAAATTTCAGTGTCTGTCCAGCGGACTCATACACTCCATCTTGTCCGTTTGGGCACGTTGTTTTCAGAAGTATAACCACGCCATATTGGATATTGGAGACGCTGAATTGCGGTTATAAAACTAACGTAACACATTATTTCTACTTATAAGATAACTCTAGGTTAAGATGTAATTTTGGTATTAGCGTTGTTATTTCTGCAGTTTATCTTTGTAAGTTTTAAATAAACGTGCAAAATATAGAAAGGCATTTGAATATTTCCGTTACATAATTCCCTTCGCAATCCTTAACAGAAAAACCGATTTTAAAAGAATGAAAAGGAATTGATTTGTGGTCAATAACTGATAATCGATTATTTTCGAAAGCTTTTTGTGGAGCGTAAGAGATAGCAGCACATTAGCGTTGGCTTACACGTATTTCTCTTATATCGTCTTTGCGTCGCACGTAGTGTTTTGATGTTGTGGCAGTGAAGCGAGACAGTTTCTTGACGGAAAAGCGATGTACATACACCGCAGGTTTAAAAATGAAAGTGATATTGTTAGCTGAAGAGTTTGGAAATCGAGCCGTGGGCCGTGAATTCGTAGTAAATCAAACGTTAGTGCGGGGCTGGAGGAATTTTTCTCACTAATAAGTCGCCCCCGAGTTTTCAATAAAATTTTTTAAAATAAAATGTGCGACTTAGTAAACTTTAATTAAATTATATCATTAACAGTTCCGATATATACTTCAATCTACCTTTTTGTATGTATTACAATATTTTGCTAAATTGATTAACATTTTTTAGACATTTGGAGAATTTTATTAAAGTATATGACAGTTNGACATTTGGAGAATTTTATTAAAGTATATGACAGTTAAGATTACATGGCATTGTTTCTCTTCAAAAATAAATTTTGGTAGTTCCCACATGACACTGTTTGTTTACAAAACATTTGACAGGTGTCACATGGCAATGTTTTGTATACATACTGCGGAATGATACATAATCGGCTCCCTGAAAGTAGATCTTTAGCAGGGCTTCAGAAAATCTTGAAGTTACTGTGAATACATTATTAACAAATTTTAAGGTATTTATAGACTGACATATGTCTAAAAAATTAGTAGGTTATAAAAGTAAAAATATAAAACCGCGCAAAAAATTTAATATTTGCTAACTCTTTTATCCGAGACAGCGAATTTGGGTTAACATTTGCAAGATGGTCATTGCAGTTCTTATCACACTTTGGACATTACAGTTAATATGTTAAGAATTTAAATAAAAATAATTTTGGGAACTTGCTTGACAACGCATTTTCATTCGCCAACAACTAACCAAAGACTATTGCAAAGCAGCCACAATGCTATTACAGATACTAAATAGTTCGAGTTGGAAATATGCGGCATGCAATAATGTAAGAATTGCTTGAAAACTACCCACGCATGTCCCACTTTCTTAGTTTTATAAATACAGTATAGTAACACGAAAACAATATAGTGCGTAATGGACGCAGACGCAACGATTACCGGCCCAAAGGATTTTACTAGTAATGAAAATCGCTGTACACGGAAATACATGTTACTTTAAAAATTATGCAGAGCTTGCGGAAAATAAAACCATTGGTATCTGTTCGTAAATTTGCTATTTTACAAAAGCTATATTTTTATGGCTGGTAGTGCTTCGGGAGAGAGCTGACAGATGGCGCGGCGCGCCTTGCCATGGCAAAGCGTGTTGTAAGCAGAGCGCGTTACTCAACAGGTAGCAGCACGTTCGCCTGCCTCCTGATGCCGCCTTTTTAAAAGTTGACTTTTCTCCTTTTACTGGCTCGAAATGACACAATTAAAAATATATTTCATCAAATTATTTGAAAAAATAATTCAAATTTCTGTAGGCTTTTGGAATTAATATCAAGCGTGTATGGAAGGCATGGATGGAGAGTGGGGATACAATGTGAAAAGAACTCCCAAGGTGTGAAGTTGTTTCATTTTAATGTGCATTTTATTTTGGAACACGTATACATTACTACTTTAGCACAAAATTTAGTATGCAACACTAACAACCGCTGTTTTGTGAATATGTAAAATAAAATCTATTAATTAATATTAGAAACCTTTCTTATCTACGTATTTTCTGCTTGTCTGATGTGCATCGGCAGTGCACTCGAATAGCCAACGTAATATTAATTTTTGTTTATTCGTGAATCAGCTGATACAGGATTTTGTACATGTTACATTATTTGTTTCATATACATAAATTGCCACACAATGACTGTCATGACCATGCCAAATTATACGAGACAGAGAGTACAGTGGAACCTCTATGTATTGATGGATTGAAATCCCGTATCCATGGAACATATTCTGTGGCCCCATTTTTTGTTTAACTGCATTTCAAGACCACATTAATTGAAAAGTCCCCATGTATCGAAATTTTTTTGTCAGTCTCCTGAGAAACAATGGATAGAGAATACACTGTATTTCCTTTGTCAATATGTGCATGTTTTACGGGAACGTCAAACACTGTATGTGGTTTACGCAAACATGAATATACACATTCGTTTTTCCAGGTGAACAAAACATTACCCATGAATGTAGGTTATCAAAGCAGCTGAGTGCACGCAGCACGAATACATGCTTGCGACTGAGGTCATGATGCCATCCTGATCATGTCGGTGCCCTAACATTCCATAGTACTCTACTGTTTGTAGTGGGTTGGCACTAATACGGGATGTTACAAAGTTAAAATTTTAGACAGTTTGTAAACAACTTTTATTACGTATCCTTTTAGTTCAATAATCCGATTTCTAAATACGCAATTAAAGAAATTAAAAACCCCGTTTCTTTTTTATTTAACTGGTGGTTACTGGAACAAGACAGATTATTTATTTATAAGAAATAAATCTCTTAGGCATAATTTCATACGCATCATCCTTTTTTACATGGTCACTCATCAGGATGGTTAGGTCTATGAATGTTTTCAACTAGGGATGGGTCGGGTCGGTTCTTCGGTTGCAATTTATACCGGTTCTTGAGGTTTGACTTGGAACCGGTTTGAGGTTAACAAATACTCGGTTCTCGTTTTTACACAGCAACGGCAAAACTCTGTCCTTACAAATATAACTACGGTATTTACTTGCATATAGCGCCCCTTTTCCCTAAAAGAAAGGAAAAACGCCCTCTCCAGTAAGCAACACTGCTAGCCGACAGATACATTCCTCCAAGCCCTCTTTGTTTCAGTGTAAGAAGCAAACGTAATAAAAAGGAAGCCGCCCGAACAATCAATGTGCAAAAGAAAAAAAAATCAGGCCACCAGATGATGTTTGTTTAATGACCGTAGGTTACCATTATCTTACAGCATGCCACAATGTTTTGGCTTTTAGCACCATGAGATACTTGATTAAAATATTTTCCAAACATATCAAAATCACTACATATTAATGTAAAAGAGGAATAATTTGTTACATATTTACTAGCCTTAAATAAACTTTATACAAGTTTATCTGTATACATTAAATCTTATCTCCACACTTTGCTATTGTTCAATTCTTCCATAGGTTGAATAAATCATTCAATGAATTTTACCTGCATTGGTTTAATGAAGTTGCAAGCAAAAGGCAAGTATTCAAAATAGAACCGAATACTGGAACCTATATTTAAATTGTAGAATCAGTACCGGAACCTTAACCAATATTTTTTGTTATTTGACACATCCCTATTTTCAACAAATAAATTTGAAGTATTGCAATGCAGTAAAAATACTGGGTAAACAGGGCAGCCGTAACGTAGTCGCTAGGGTGCTCTCTTCCCACTATGATGATCCAGGTTTGATCCTTGGCGGGTTCACTCCCGGATTTTAGCATGTTGGAATCGTGCTGGACGATGCCACTTGCTGGCTGGTTTTCTCGGGATGCTCCAGTTTCTCCCGCCCTTGCATTCCAGCACCACTCCATCCTCGGATCTCATTTCATGTCATGTCCGGGGATGACTGGCACCCACGGTTTCCAGCTCGAAAGCCCGTCATTAGGAGGGTGTCGCTTTGCCCTGGGTGCACTACCCACACAAAATTCATTCACTGGAT
>NQII01002377.1:20366-45684 GCA_002778355.1 Clitarchus hookeri
AAAAAAAAGGGGGGGGGGGAATCACACATTTCTCTGTGCGTCTAGTACAAATAGCAGATGTGTGAATTTGAGTAAGACCTGGTAACCAAATATGAAAATAATTAGCCTGTAAGTCTGCATACTTATTATTTGTTGGTTAATTTTTAATCTGACATGTAAGGAAACAGAAAAAGTGAAGTTTGGGAGTAGTTTAATGTTAAACAAGATGCTCCCCACAAAACCATGCAAACTGTGTAAAGCGCATATTTCCCCGAGGTGTTATCTACCTTCATTCTTTCACTTCTCCCATAAATGTAAAGTGCGAATAGTAACAACAATAATAAAAAAAATGAGGCAGATAAAAATGACAAACTGCGAGAATTCTTTTTTGAAGTTGCTTGCTCCGAGCAGCTGGTTGCCTGGCTGCTCGCTCGTACACATTGCATCTGCCAGCTGCTTACTGCGGCCTGTTTTACGTATGTACATAAGGCGGTCCTCGAGATACTTATTTTGATGCACAGCAAGAAAATTCTTACTGCAGTGTTTATTATAAACTACCTAAATTTTACATACACTCAGGAACTTTACTTTTTCATTACATATTGTGTGAAATTACAAATTAACCAAACTTTAAAATAGGCAAAATCACATTCTTATGTTCCAAGGTAACAGCAACAACTTTGATTTACATAGAACTTTTGTGGTCATTATTATTTTTGAGTAGCCTACTTTTGTGGGCATTCTACATTAACGGAAAATCAGTTAAGTTATATATGAAAAGCAACTGAAATAATACCCTGAATGCAAAATTTTTTTTATAGTGTAAATTTGCAAAGGAAAACAAATCACACTTATTTCTACTTTTAGTCTTTACATGCATAAAAATTGTCTTATGTAGGAAACTTCTGAGGAAGGAAAGTCATTGAATTCATTCGCTGAAGACAGAAAAATTAAAAAATCCCCCTGTTTAAACTTTTGGAGAGTGCGCAAGTACACAAAAAGTCACTTGTTTCATTCAGGTATACTAACCTTGTATATAATACAGACAATGACAGTGCATTAAAAAATTACAGTTAATAGTGAATGTGTACCAGGTTAGCAATCCTTGCAGAGTTGTTGCACACATGATCAACGTAAATAAGTACATGACAACTTGACTTGCACAACTTCTAGATATAAAAACAGAACTCACGAGGGTATTTCCAACAGAGTCACTCTTGCAGGTACATCCTTGTCCTCGGCAACCCAGTACGCCAGCACGTTATCAGTAGGCGACCAAGAGAAGTCCCTGATGCCCGGGATCTTTATACTTTTCTTGTCGAGCAGGCCGAATGACTGCCAACATAATAAATTTGATTACAGTTGCATAACAATCACTACATCATAACCCCACCACCAGAATTTAGCCAGATTTTCCATACAACTATCCTACATCCCAAAAATTGTTTTAGAACTCTTTTACTGACTTTAATAAAAAATTTCAGTTTCTTTAAAGTTTTTTCTGAATACAGAGCAGCGAGTGGTTCAAATTACAGGCTAGTGTCTGTATTTTCATCTTATGAAAAAGACCCAATTGGCAACCATTTGAACTACAACAGAGATTCACGCCAACTGTTGGCATTCAGTAACTTATTATTAGGGGTATGCAAAATTCACATTTGCGATAAAACACATTTTTATACTTTTAAGGGAATATAATAAAAATTTAGGTTTAAGGAAATATACTATTACCCAATTATAGGTTCACTCTGTTGCAGTGATTAGACTACTTGCCTCGCACCCAGGCGAACTGTGTTTGATTCCTGGCGGAATTGCTCCCAGATTTTCGCATGTAGGAATCATGCCGGATGATGCCGTTGGTCGGCGGATTTTATCAGGGATCACCGGTTTCCTCCACTTTTGCATTCCAGCACTGTTCCATACTCACCTCGCTTCACCCTCATTGGCTCTCAAGACCTCAACGTTTAGAGTCGTCCAAATCTCTCCACTCTACTCAAACTTGTAACAGAACGAGCAGTTTGCGGTGGAGCAGTTAAAAGCTGGCAGTCGGATATTAATGTATGTGTATCCAAATGGGTTTGCGCAATAATTTTGCGATCAAGCAGTTGGCCGCCCACATTTGAGTAAGTAACATTCACCCATTCACCACTCCAGAGCCAGTCTTTGTTAGCCTGTGTCGCGTGGAGTCACTCGCGTCACATGATATTTCCTGTCCGGAATGGGCATTCATTCCCCCAAGTTTTGTTAATTGGCTATTACACTAACATTTTTAAAATTACATTAGTTGCAAAAATTTTCTGGAAAACTAAAAAGAAAAAAATAATACTTATATCTACTTTTGTTGTATAAAGTAGGTACAGTGGATTTTCAATTATGTGTTCCCATTATTTATGCTTTACTGCACTTCCCATTTGTTTATTTTGGTCCAGCCAAAATTCACATATACACAATCCTAACTGCTGACAATGTTCAATACTTAGTTTCCCAGTAACATCTGTGCACATCAATAGCTTTTGATAACTACGTGAATGCAAAACAATGTGGAAACAATGGATTCTCGAAAATTTGGTTTTCAGTGGACCAACAATAAAAAAAACCCAAGCATGCAGGAAAACAATGCATGCGGACTTGTATTTTTGACCTGAGAAATATTTTACATAACCTCAAAATGCATGTTTGTTTAAACCAACAAGACTTAAGATGATATTAATAACTGAAACACATATTTATGATTAAATATTCACTTCAAAATTAAAAACTTCAGTTCCTGAAATTGAGGAAAATTTAATTTATATTTATTTCAACACTTTAGGAACATGCCCGAGTATAGCTTGGAGAAAGCTAATAAGATGATTTCTGTGACTTTGAAAACAAAACTCGCGTGAATATACCTCCGTTGCATCACTAGCTTTATGTTGAGCTTACATGAATACAGTATTACACAGTTGTCATTTTCGTGAACCCAAAAAATTATTTTTTTATTTACAATGTGATTGGGATTCAGTCAACTCGCCAGTTCATTGGCTAACTGCCAACCAATAATGAAACTTGACAGTGTGGTAAGCATAGCAACCCCTTTGAGAAGTTTTCCATGTTAACAAGCATTATTTTTTCAGTCCCTTAAAACATTTCTTAATCGAGGTTTACTGTATTTATTTGCTATGATTTTGGCCAACCGTTACTCGCTGAGCCATTTACGAACCCATATGATACTAAAAAAACCCACAACTGATAGATTCGGATAATAATTACGCTGTTAAAAACCGCATTGTGTGTTTACAACCTTATATACCCAATTCAGTTTACAATAACAAGATCTTAGATTGCATGATAGTGTCAGAGATTGTATGATTCATTCTCATTGTCACCAGCAGAATATGAAGAAAATACTTTCACTAACGTGATTATTATAGGAAATTATCGGTTTCTGGCTTGGTCAGAATCGTAAAGGATTGAAAACAGCTTGGCAAGTAATGATTGCAAAAATTTGTAAATAAATTGGTAGTGGCAATTTTACTCTGAGGGATTGAGCATGGCTCAGCCGATGAAAGGACCACTGGACAAAAACTTTTTTTTTGACCAATGAAAAACAAATTTTTGAAAATCCATTGTACGAGCATAACAAGCAGAGATTTGCTGTGTATATGTTCGAAACCTGTCCATGGAGACGAAATGATTGCAAAATGTGATTTTAAAGCTAGCATGTTTGAAATGTGTGGAAAGTAGAGCTAAAAACTCTACTCTAATTGTTGTAGTGAACAAAAACTTTGCAACAAAAGACCATAAGTAGGTATTCTGTATTTGTAAACAAAACCGTAGCGATGTGGAAACGCGAGGTTCAGTGACTCCACAGGTGGTTACATTGTGGGCTGAATTGGAGCACTTCTATCAAACTGTGATTCAGTCTGCAATATCATGTGCAACAAAATTTTTATTGGTTTTTGTGTCACACAAAATTAAGAATGTATAACTTTTTTTACGAGCATTGTTTTTTAACAGCATCCACATAAAAACAAATTCCACTGTTAAAGAAATTATTGCAGGCGTAATGTACTGTTCTTGCCTAATTTTTTTCAATTTTAGAACGTTATAGAATTTTCTTTGCCTGGTGATACAAGTTTGCCAGTTTCATTGTAGTAAAAAGGAGTGAAAGAATGGTGCATGAAACTATGTGCAGAATTATTCAGTTTATATTATGACTTATTTTAATGGATATTCACCTTTTAGTTATTTTTGAGAGCTAGATAAAGGATTTTTGTTAAAGATCAGTGGCAAGGCAACCTTTTGTAATTTTCCATGGTCACATGCAGATATTTTCACTAACCAAGTTCTTGTTATAGGGGCCTNGGCAAGGCAACCTTTTGTAATTTTCCATGGTCACATGCAGATATTTTCACTAACCAAGTTCTTGTTATAGGGGCCTTCTGTCTTGCCCAACTCAGCGAAACAAAGCTTTAAACAATATTTTCCCCTCTTGTACCCTATAAATACAGCTGAAAGAAAAACAGTCTCAAAATAAGTGTCCTATCATTTATTATTTACTAGGCAAACCAACCCCTGGCCAAGTGTGTGCAGAGTTATCAAACTCACTGGCGTTCCATAAACACTAAGCATGTCTGTCCCAATGCGGGCAAAGTACTTGTCGTCGTGTGACCAACGGAAGATGGGCCAGATATTCAGACCGTCTGCAACGAACGTCCTCTTCTCCAGATCTGTTCGAATGTCCCAGATTATCAGCTTCTTCTGGTCACCTGGGAGCTCGTCGGCCTGGGGTGAAAATGTGACCAGGTACCTGACACAAAAATGTTTTCAAACTGCAAAACTCTACGTTACAACAGAATCGACAGCCTTTTATTAGAAAAAATCGTGCCATACCTTAACTAGTAACACAAATTTGCTAAATTCAAATAGAAAATTCTGATGCTCAGAAAAGATTAAGCCTATTTACTCTCATGATGTTAGAGATACTATGTGTTCATCACAGCATCAGCTACTCATGCAACAACACACATTANGCCTATTTACTCTCATGATGTTAGAGATACTATGTGTTCATCACAGCATCAGCTACTCATGCAACAACACACATTTTGTTAGTAATAACAATGATTTAAGATAGTGCTACAACACAACCTGGCTGAACAAGAGACTTCAATACATACCAGTGCTGCAACTGTAATGTAGTATAAACTTTCAGAGTCATAAAAATGTGCGCAAAAGTTTATGACTGAAGATATTTCACCAAGGTGAGATACGTGATTAGACATGATTTCTGAAGTGCAAGAAATAATTATGTACTGTGAAATGAAATTTTTACCACTATTTTGCATTTATCACAGGAAAGTGTCTATTTCACACTTTATTGAGAAAAATAAAAAAATTGTTCACACATTTTGCAAAAACAAAAAATCGCCATCTAAACATAAACCTTGTAAAAAACCATTAATCGAAAATTGCTCACAATCAATTACAAAAACTAGGCCTCTGCCGATCCGGATCGGCAGATACAGATATTGCCACTATTTGAGCGTATAGGATCGTATTCAAAATCCACCATGGCCAAATAAAATTTGCCGATATTGTGATAACTACAGTTATTAATTGCTTGTATGCAGGCATCTTAAAGAACTTGTTCGTATTTTTTGCAAGAAAATATACAAATACAGGGTCAAATGAGTTTACCATATGGCAACAAACTCCAGATTAACAAAAACGTCATCACAACGAACAAATATTTTGGTCCCAACTAACGCCTATTATAAAGAATAGATTTTTATTTAATTTAAAAACACTTTTACACTATGAATATTTGTGCGTTTGCATAAATATTCACGTTAACAACATATTCTGGCAAAATGTAAGCACTGAAATGCAATTTTCAGTAGATTCCGTTAACATATTGGTTTACAAACGTGTCAATCTATGAATCATAGATATGCACAAGACAAAATACAGTCAAACCATGGGAGTAATGATCAACAAAAAGGAGTCTGTTTGAGCACCCGTGATGTGGTGGACGTGCAAACTACGCGAATCTATCTCTCTTAAATCACAATTGGTTGTTTGCACTGTGTAAAAGCAGCTTTGGTGCCTGACTGTTTACGTTTTGAAGCTCGCTTGTAATTTACCGTATGGGATTTAAATGGGAAGGAATTTAGTTTTGCCTCCCTTAAAAACTGCAACACTCGTTACTGTAACTGTGAAGTTTCGTGTGTGAAAGTGGTTGTTGGCTAATGCGCATTGATAAAGAAGGGATAAAATTAAACAGAAATTTTATAGCTGGAGGTTTGCAAATGCAAAACTCAATCAATGGCCCCAAGTGAGTCTTTAAAATACTTAGCCGTTTTAACATGGGCAAAAACAAATAACAATCTAAATATTTAGTTATATTTAAATTTTTTGTATCGGCACTGGTTTGGCCGATATGATTATGTAATTTCGGCAGATTGGTGGATCTGCAAAATTTAAGGATTGGCACAGCCCTAACAAAAATGACCAGCAATCTGCCAAATCTACAAAACCAGCCTTACAAGCGGCCATGCAGTTTACATGGAATCTTCCACCTTGGCACGCGGGCTTTCGAAACAACTGTTCAGAAATATACAGTATCAACTACAAAACCAGCCTTACAAGTGGCCATGCAGTTTACATGGAATCTTCCACCTTGGCACGCGGGCTTTCGAAACAACTGTTCAGAAATATACAGTATCAACTACAAAACCAGCCTTACAAGTGGCCATGCAGTTTACATGGAATCTTCCACCTTGGCACGCGGGCTTTCGAAACAACTGTTCAGAAATATACAGTATCAACTACAAAACAACCAAATCAAAAATAGTATGCCCAAAATTTTCACTCATCTATATAAAAAAAATTAATTTCTTCACACATGATGCTTGGACACTTATTTAAGCAGGATTTTGACACTGAACCCAAAGGCAAGTAAGAGAAATACATGTGCAGAAGGGCAGAAATTTCAAGGTATGTCAGGTTTTTCTTAAATGTAACAATAATGAAACAAATACAAAAATATGACTACACTAGAACCTGACTGCTGTGACCCCATTTACTGTGACCACCTATCTCTTATAACAAGTTTTTAGGAACCATAACAAAATTGGGATGAAGTAGAAAATTTGATGGAAATCAGCCCAAAACTAAGTTTGTTGCTCTTTTTTTTGTTTTTGGTCTCTGAGCGATGAATTTTTCTTGGTGAGCACTGTAGTGTAGGCAGTACATATGATCCCATTTTGAAGCTCCTCCATTTGACTACACATCTGGCAGTGACACTGACCAGTGATCATACACCCTATTGCGTTATCAAAATCCTATCAAAGCCACGTTAATGTAAGTGATCGTACAATGTGAAGAATGCTAGTAAGAAGCGAAAGATATGGCTTTATGGAAATGACTGTCATCGAGAGAGGACTCGTAATAAGGCAGAAAACAGCAGAGTGGTCGTATTACTTACCATGTGAATTGTCGTCGACTTTTTGAGAGGATCGACAGTTCGTGCGTCCAGTAAGAAGGGATCCCATGGCAACCTGATCCACAATACTGTACTGGTCAGTTTTGTCGCTCCTGTGTGCTTACAAAGCATTTACCGACATCTCGTAAAGGTGAATTTGCAATCCCAGCACCAGTTAAATGTGCTGCCATTAACTCTGTAACAGCGGTGGCTTCATTTGCGGCGGTGTTTTTTATTTATTGAGTCGGCCTAAAACATATCAGACTGTGGTAAACGAGAAATGTAAAAAATTAAACGAAATTGCATGGCAATGTTTATATTGATTAGATGGACGGGCATGCAAATGGAAGAAAGAAGAAACTACAAAGGGTTTTTAAAAGTGTTTGTTCACTTTACCCCGACAGTCTACATGTAGTGCCCTATTTCCAAATCCCACTCATTTTAACAAAATTGCCAAATCTGTATAAAAGGTGCAGGTTGTCAACAATCATTCACAAATTCGAGCTAAAAACCATACCAAAAAGTTGACGGCAATAAAAAATCAAGAGAACTGCCAGTTGTAATAACACAAGGAGAGTGGGAAGGCAAGCTACCAAGAGCACAATGGCAGGACAAACACGACGATAGTTGTGTACAGCAACATTGGGCTGCCTGAGGGGTGGAAGAGTGGGCAAACAGGTTGAGTCAATGAGTATTAGATAGAACTGTCAACCTGGAGGAGGGGGGAATCTATATTTAGATATGACATTACAGTGCCTACCAAGAGAAACGCAACGTGCCCAACAAATTTATTTTTTAACCAATTATATACACTTAGTTTTTCCACCCATATTTTACACAGTTCCTCAAAAACCAGCTATTATAGAAAGACGAGCACAATAAACAGGGTGGATACCGAGAGATTCTACTGTATACAGAAAGTCAGGTACTAACTTCTCGCAAGGGGAGAAGTCTATGAACTGCACACCACTANGAGAGATTCTACTGTATACAGAAAGTCAGGTACTAACTTCTCGCAAGGGGAGAAGTCTATGAACTGCACACCACTATGACCGAAGCGCTTCATCTGGCCAAAGCTAGGCCCACCCCATAAGGCCACTCCTTTCTTGTGGAACGTAGCAAGATAGGAACCAAGGGGAGACCAATTCACGTATGTCTCAGACCATCGCTGCAAAAGAAAACACNGTGGAACGTAGCAAGATAGGAACCAAGGGGAGACCAATTCACGTATGTCTCAGACCATCGCTGCAAAAGAAAACACACCATGGGCATTAATACAGTAGCACACACATTCACAATAATAAAATAAATAATAAAAACCGGAAATCACATAGAAGCAGTACATTGGCCGCAACATACGGAGTAATAACCGTTTATACTGTGTACAACTGTAAATTATTCTATAGGGGGTAAATTACTGTGTAAAACAAAAGCTATCGTGGCTACCCATACAATGGAAACTATTCTGGATCTCATGTATTACATACTTTATTGATACCCGTCAACGTCATTAAATACGGCATAATTCATTTAGGGAAATTTTCAGGTACCCAATTACACTTCCCTCGTCTCATTTTAAATTGAAGTAATTAACGGTGATATACCAATTCCTCAGTAACAAAGTTTTTTAGTTAATTTACTTTGAAAACAATCTCACAAAACTCTTCAAGTAGCTTAGAAACAATAAAATTATAAAATGGAACACAGGCATTTTGAATGTAAATGGGAGGAAAAAAAAAAACTTTTATTGTCAACTATGAGGCATACAGTATATCAGGGCTGCCATTTTTTTTACGGATCTTATCCGTTTTTACGGATGTTCATATCATCAAATGGATAAACTGATTTAAAGGCCAAATCACGGATGTTTATCATAACACTGCAACGACACAGACACTTATTTACAAAAGAAAGGGTGGAGTAATAGATCCGTATGCATTATTGACGCCAGCGCTGGTATTTGGAACGTAAAATAAACACCCAAGAGATAATAATTTGAACTACACTACAATTTAGATGTCAACTTTGAGCGGTTGGTTACATGCATACAGAAAGAGAACATTTAGTTTGTCAGCAAAAGAACAAACATTGGCAAGATTAGATTTTTATGTTCCACAATATTGCAAATCGTTACTTATTGACAAATTTAAAACAAAACATTTTTTAATAAGAGTAAAATATTTGCCTACACGCAATAAGAAAAAAATTGCAATTAAACAAGACAAACGTGTATCGCAATGCAAGTTCCTACATGATGTGTATCTGCACATGCCGCATCGTGCTTATAGAGGACCGGATTCACCTGAATATAAGACAACCCCCTACATTTGTCCTTTGCTAGTGGGGAAAATTAAATTTTGTCACAAATACTTATCGACAGGCCATGATGATAAAATAACCCAAAAGTCAAATATCCCATGAAAATCATTAATATAAGTAAAATAGGTAAAACCTTGCCAGTCATCAAACCTTTTGTACAAGAAAAAACCAGAATGCAGTATTTAAAAAAAGATGTGTCAATTATTCATCTTTTGAATCAGACTCCCCAGTAGAATGATCCTCTGGAACACTAGCTTCGGCAATGGAAAAACGCCTGACTGCAGCACAATTGTTATGCATTTTTGCGTACAAACAGTCATTAATTTAAAATTTGAATCATAACTACGACGTACACCATAAAGGAAACATCAGAACGTCCCTTTCACATTGACGTGTTGAATGCGAGCCCGCTACACCCTCACCACCTCAAACAGAGAGTTACAGACGCCATCCAAACCGTAACACCGGACACGCTGACAAGAGCGTGGAACGAGTTTCATTATCGCGTAGATGTCGTTCGGGCAGCTCATGGTGGTCACAGTGAAGATTTATGAATGTACGGTAAACAAACTTCACAGTTCAACAGTTTATTGGATTGGTCAATCAAGGTTGTAGGTTGTTTGGTTTTGATATTATAGACCTTCAAATTTGGGGTATTCTTTTATACTCATCCTGTATTATTCACAGNTCACTACCCCCTCACCACCTCAAACAGAGAGTTACGGACGCCATCCAAACCGTAACACCGGACACGCTGACAAGAGCGTGGAACGAGTTTCATTATCGCGTAGATGTCGTTCGGGCAGCTCATGGTGGTCACAGTGAAGATTTATGAATGTACGGTAAACAAACTTCACAGTTCAACAGTTTATTGGATTGGTCAATCAAGGTTGTAGGTTGTTTGGTTNCGGGCAGCTCATGGTGGTCACAGTGAAGATTTATGAATGTACGGTAAACAAACTTCACAGTTCAACAGTTTATTGGATTGGTCAATCAAGGTTGTAGGTTGTTTGGTTTTGATATTATAGACCTTCAAATTTGGGGTATTCTTTTATACTCNAGGTTGTAGGTTGTTTGGTTTTGATATTATAGACCTTCAAATTTGGGGTATTCTTTTATACTCATCCTGTATTATTCACAGTTCACAAACTTAAAAATATAAAATTTACAACACATATACTCACAATTACATTATCCTGTATTCATAGCGCTAAAAACTTTTGCAGAGTAGCAATAACTTACATTTTCCCTGACCCAGGTGAAAATTCCCTGACTTTTTCCTGTCACCTGAAATTCCCCGAGTTTTCCCTGTGGGTGGACATTCTGTATGAAATGTTCTTCATTATATACAAGTATATTCTGGCATTGCAAAAAAAAAAAAAAAAAAAAAAAATTTGTTTCAAACCTAACCTGTCCTTGTTCTGATTGGCTATGCATGGCGCACACACACAGAAAGTTCACAGAGTTTCTAATAGAGAACTCCCTGACTTTTCCAAAATTTACCATTTTATTCCTTGACCTACTTTCAGGACTGTAACACTCCAATACCACACGTTTCCACCTCTGACATTAAATTATGCTGCAACAGATCAAGCAGGCAGGGCCAATATTTAATTCAACCCATCAATATTTCTCATGAACATGTGACATAGACCCTATGTCNAGATCAAGCAGGCAGGGCCAATATTTAATTCAACCCATCAATATTTCTCATGAACATGTGACATAGACCCTATGTAATTTGGCAAAAACATATTATTGTCAGTTTAAAAATTAAAATTTTTAAATGCATATCCTCAAAAATTACATTATATTGTATTAACACAACTACAACTTCTGCATAGTAGCAATTATTTACATTTTCCCTGACCCAGGCGAAAAATCCNTATATTGTATTAACACAACTACAACTTCTGCATAGTAGCAATTATTTACATTTTCCCTGACCCAGGCGAAAAATCCCTGACGTTTCCCTGAAACATGAAATTCCCTGGCATTTCAGTTTTCCCTGTGGGCAGAACCCCTGAGAAAGTTTTGGATTTTGCTCAACTTTCACCAAGTTACTTTAAGCATGCGCAAAATCCATTTCAAGTAACTTCATGAGGGAAAATTAAACAATTTATTAATTAAATATTAATTTATTTCAATAAACAGACATTTTCTGAATAAAATTATATGCCCACAATGGCAAATACAATCTTCCCTTGTCACAAAAAAAGAAATGGCAACATTGGGTGCCGTGTTACTTTAAGTGAGTGCCAAGTTCATTTCCAGTAGCTTCTGGTGGAAAAATCAAACAATTTATTAATGAAATATTAATTAATTTCAATAGACAAGACATCTTCCGAATAAAATGAAACCCCAGAACATTATATACGATTATCCATTGTCACCAAAAAAGCATAAAACCCGCAGTACGCACTCATTGTGCATACATTAAGTAGACAGCACAACAACCATATTAAATAATATATATCACACTGGCACAGTTGTTTATAATTGTACAGGCAGGCGAGATGTCTATCTCAGAAGTGCTGACAATGTAAAAACTATGGGGTTTTCATGCAGGTGGCCGGCAAATTCAGATAAATGCGGTTTGTCAAAGTGTCTAACGGTACTGATAACGAGGTGTCCTGGGTCTCCAGGCCTATACTCTTGTGCCTGGCGATACACTTTGCAGCACTGTATGAACCCTGGTTGCATAACCCTTTTGCTGGACCACCCTAGACAGGCATGGTATAAGGTCTGGGTGCATGTTAAGCAATGTACCAGGTAAATGCCTCGCCACTCACAGTTAAGCCAGTCGCACCTGGAAGCTTATTGAAGACTTTAAAGTGATAAATGTCTATTGCCTTACTCATCTCAGACTCAACATCACACTTTTTAAAAGTTATACATTTTTAATTACTTCACCTACACATTTGCCATGCGACCACAATATCATCGACTTATGAGTACAACAATATAGATATATGGCCTGGATTGTACAAGCTTTGGCTGTGATCGGTGATGTTCGTTACAGTTCATTCCCTCCCCTTTCAGGTCTGGTGGGGTGGGAACTATTTGCCTAGCAAACCAGTGTGTCATCATTGCACCCTTCCTCTGTGTGGCGACTGAGGGGAGGGCAAATGGTTTCTCTCCTCCCACGACTGAGGCTTCCCCTTCTCCATCTCTGCTGCCACGAACCCACTGCCAAGTTGATAACCTCTCCGTGTGCTCTCAGTTGAAATGAGCATGCGCAGGACATTCAAAATTTGGCATTACATTATGTCGCATACTATTTCCTTTTTCAGAGGGTTTGAAAGTTTGTAGTCTGCTAGCATTTGGTGTTGGATTACAGCCAATTATATACAGTATTTTATGGTGTTTATATATATATATAAACATATACACATACAGTATTTAAACAAGTTGAGATTAAATGATTTTTAATAATATATATATATACATATATATAGTAAATATTTTTTTTATTCCTCTTTTTATTGAGTTTATAAATTAAATTTTATTNATATATATATATACATATATATAGTAAATATTTTTTTTATTCCTCTTTTTATTGAGTTTATAAATTAAATTTTATTCAGATAATGCACAACTATGATTATAGGCTACATGTTGTATTTTATTGATATATATGTCACACACTCACCCAATGAAAATCTGAATTTGTGAAAATTTTTTGACAGTCCCATGAAAAATGGTACATTGAGAGTACACTGTATTATTTAAAAGAATTTTTTCTAGACTGGATTGAAAAATTAATGACAATGACCCTAACCTATTAAGTACAAAAACGCTTAGGCTCAACTCTGCTTGAAGTAAATTTTTTTAAATTTTGGCTTGGCTTCAGATATTTTTAAAGCTTGTCTTCAGATTCTGAAATTGAGGCTCGCCTATCTATACTGTAAATGTCCCCAGAACAAAGAATGGCATCCCATACAAATGTTTAACAGGATGAAAATACTATGTACAGAATGAATTTATGAAAAATACCATGAAAGCTCTTAATTTAGAAACCTAAAAGCTTAGCTGTGCTCAGAAAAGATTAAGCCTTTCTACCTCCATATTCATGTCAGGAGAAAAAGTTTCATCATTGCACTATTAGGATGCAAAAATTATGAATTTCTAATGTTCTCAATTACCATATATAACCGATTGTAAGCTGACACAGAATTCAAGCCAAACCCTTTCAAAAAGAAAACACTATAACACAGAATGCATGCCGAATTTTGAATCCAGTACACGCTCATTGAGGGCGCAGAGAGGTTATCTATTAGGCAGTGTGTTCATGGCACGTGTAAGGTGGTGGAGAGGAAGCGACAGCATAAAGTACAGAAGTGGGAGTGGTAAAACAATTAGCAGCATAAAGGGGTGTGAGAAAAGGACATGGTGCCAAAGAAGAAAGTGAATAGCAGACGAGAGCAAACAATAAGTAGCAGTGAATGTTTCTGCCGGGCACTGTGTATTATTTTCTGCCGGCTGGGGGGTTCCTTCGTGTCTCTGGCGGTTCAGCTATCTTCGGCAGTCTCCCCTCAGGTTCGGGTCGGGCAGCAACTGTGCTGCCATCTTCTGGCGGCGTGGTGGTTTGGCAGACGAATCTCTTAAGGTAACTGGTTAGATTCTGGTGCTACTGCTCTTGTATGCCTCTAGACTAGGCTGAGCAGCGGCACGGCGCTCATATTTCCGGGTTGAACTGTCTCTTTCTCTCTCTTGCGGGCGCTGACCTGGCAGCTCGTTACTGCTACACCCTTGTGCGTGTATGTGTCACGCAGTGGGGAACCAGGTGAATGAACCACCCCTTAGATGTCGAGGAAAGAAAGCGCATCACTCACACTGAACAGCTGAAGACTGTGGTTGTATACATTAGACATTTAACAGTCTAGGCACTGAAAGAAAAATACCCAAATTTCATACCTGACACGTTTTGTTTAAAACTCAGAGAAACAAAAGGCACATGGACATGTATTAAATCTCTTCTGTCGTGGTGCTGAGGGAGAATATTTAAGTAGGCTGCTCTAGCTTCTCTTATGTGTCTCACGGCAAGGACATGCTACGTGTGGCACTGGGTTCTAACCTGTGTGAGTTACGTTCCCCTTCTAGTAAGTACAAACCTGTTTATAAGGTAAGTTAAACTCCAATAAAAAATATTAAAACTACTTACAATTAAGACGGGTCACATACATAGGTTAAAAAACTTGACATTAGAATAGAACGTAACTCTCAATATTCACATATATACATTTTCTGTTGGGTGAAATTCACAGTCTTCTGCCGGTTACTTCCTTAGTCATCTTGGTCGACCTACTTACAGCTTGGTTCCCGGGCATGCCTCTGGAATCGGCCAATGCTGTTGGTGTGCTTTGCTTGGGACTGCGCACGACCTTTGTAATTTTAACAAATAGTCGTAAATTGTTCTCGTCTCCAATTTGTTTTACAAAATGTACAGTGTTTTCTTGTATCACTTAACTATGACGTCCTTTCACCTCACTATCCCCAGATTAGTTATAAAACTTATTTATTAACAAATCCTGTCTTTTCTTAAATTATATAAAACTATATGCCTCATTGCTTAGTCTGTCACTTGTTTCTGTCTCTCCATGGTCACAGAGCTGAGTGTGTAGGGTAGGGCCAAGTGAATTTACGTGTAGGCCTCCAAGTGGTTTCCCTGTACGTGCCGCCTTGTTTTGGAGGTTGGTGCTGACACTGCATGGGGGAAGCTCTTGCCTCTGGGGTCCGTCACTTCTGCCTGGCGTATCGGCTCTGTCCTGGTCAAGCGAAGGTAGGGGTTCGGTACCAGTCTGTACCTCACCTGCAGAACTAGGTTCTATTGGCATTGTGTCACTGCTCACCTCATCTGCTTTGGCTGCTGCGGCAGGCAGAGGCAAGGACTGGACATCGCCCTTGCCTTGTCTGCGGGGTCGGACACCGCTGTCCCATCTCTATGAGAGTGTTTGGTACTGCCTCACTACTAGGCTCATTTGTGTAGGCTTCTGTGTTAGGTAGAGGCAAGTGGCTGGACATTGCCCATTCCTTCCAATGTAGAGGTTGTTTTGTCTGGCTCATCCTCTTAAGGTCCGTCTGGAGCTTCGTCAACTGTAGTTGGATCTGCGGGGCACGGCTTCATCTGACGTCGGATAGCCTTTCTTACTTCACCATGGATGTCTTCCGACCAATAGACATTCTCTTGCCTCCCAACGACAGTAAAGGACCCTCCCATTTCTGTGCCAAACTGGCACTGAACTGGTCCTTAGCTCGGCCCAGTGGGTGTTTCTGGAGTAGTACCTTTCATCCTATTTCAAAGACTCTTATCCCTGTCTTGCATTTGGGGTATTCGCAATACATATACCTTTCTTGGGCCTCTGACTTGTGTGCAGTTTAGAGCTTCCATGTGCACAGTCTCTGAATAGGGCATAGCGGCAGGTTCTGTATCCCATTGCCTATCCCTTGGTCTGGGTAGAGGTCAGCCAAACAGATATTCGCTGCGAGAGGCATTGATTGCCTCATTATTTCACCATCTCAAGGTGAACAGGATATCCGGCAGATAGATATCCCAATGTTTATGGTCGGTTCCCACACTGAGTATGAGGATCTTCCAACTTCTGGTTCCTCCGCTAAGTGGGCTCCTTATAACTCCCTCTCACACCTTCCTTGGTAAAAACTATGGAGGTCTTCATGCGGGCAGGCAGCCGGCGAATTCAGGTAAATGCAGTTCAGCAACGTGTCACAGATTGCGAGGTGGCCCTGGGTTGCACTTATTTTTTAAGCCTAGCAGTGCTCAGAAAAGATTAAGCCTTTCTACCTCCATATTCATGTCAGGAGAATAAGTTTCATCATCGCACTATTAAGATGGAAAAAATAATGAATTTCTAATGTTCTCAATTACAATATATAATTGATTGTAAGCTGACACCGAATACGAGGCAATCCCTTAAGTTTAAAACCATCTCAAAAAGTAAACAATATCACACTGAATGCAAACCGTTCAATGAGAGCGCACTTAGAGGTTACTGATGGGCAGGGTGTTCATGGCACTTTGAAATGGTGTATGAGAACTGGTCGCATAATCCTTTCATCGGGCCAGCCTAGACAGGCGTGGTGGAAGGTCTGGGCGCATATTACGCAATGCACCGTCAAAATGCTCCGCCCGTCACACCTGGCAGCTTATTGAAGACTTTAAAGAAATAAATTACTATCACATTTATTCATCTCTGAATCAAAATCACATTTTTTCAAAGTGTGATTTGCCATGCAACCACAGCATTGCCAACGTAAAAGTACAACAATATAGATATATGGCCTGAATTGTGCAAGCTTTGGCTGCCATAGGTGATATTTGTTACAGCTAGTTTCCTCCCTTTTTAGGCCTAGTGGGGTAAGAGCTAGTTGCCTAGCAACCAGCGTGACACCCGACCGCTGAGGCTTTCCCCTTTCATCAATGCCGCCACGAACACACTGCCCAGTTGATAACCTCTCTGTGTGCTCTCAGCTGATTGGGTATGTGCAAGACATTCAAAATTTGGCTTGCATTTTGACTAATAGTATTACTTTCTTTTTCAGAGTGTTTGAAAATTTGGAGTCAGCTAGCATTTGATGTTGGATTACAGTCAATTATATAAAGTATTTTGTTGTGTTATACAGTAAAACTCCTATTTCACACCTTTCAAAGGACTGGGGAAAATGTTGAATGCTGCAAAATGCAGGAAAGTGTAAAAAGAGGGAAACGTACACTGTAAAAACAAACAGTGGGACCACAAAAAAATGCATCTAAAATGCCTGAAAGCGTAAAATCAGGGGTTCTAATGTATATTGTATTGAAATGAGATAAAGTGAAATGATTTTTAATGAATTATTATCCATTAAATTTTATTCACAGATAATGCACACCTCTCATAGTTTAGATTAAATTTTTTTATTGATATACATGTCCGATCCTCATTCGATAAAATTCTGGAATTACGAAAATTATTTGACAGTTCCCTGAAAAATGGTAGATAGGAAACTGTATTATTATTATCATCATTATTTAGAAGAATATTTTTTAGACTGGATTGAAAATGAACGACAAAGATCCTAACCTAATAAGTACAAAAACGCTTAGGTTCAACTCTGCTTAAAGTAATTTTTTTTAATTTTAGCGTGGCTCGAGGTCCTGAAATTGAAGGTCGCCCATCTCTAGTGTAAATATCCCCCAAACAAAGAACGGCATCACATGCAAATGTTAAAACAGGATGAAAAAATCTATGTACAGAATGAATTTATGAAAAATACCATAAAAGCACTTATTTTTGAAACCTAAAAGCCTAGCAGTGCTCAGAAAAGATTAAGCCTTTCTACCTCCATATTCATGTCAGGAGAAAAAGTTTCATCATCGCACTATTAAGATGGAAAAAAATAATGAATTTCTAATGTTCTCAATTACAATATATAATCGATTGTAAGCTGACACTGAATACGAGGCAATCCCTTAAGTTTAAAACCCTCTCAAAAAGAAAACAATATCACACTGAATGCAAGGTGCTCGATGAGAGCACACTTAGAGGTTACTGATGGGCAGGGTGTTCATGGCCCATGTAAGGTGGTGGAGAGGTAGCGCCACCATACAGTAAGGTTGCGGGAGGGGTAAAACACTGAGCAGTATAAAGGGGTGTATGAAAAGAACATGGTGCCAGAGAGGAAAGTGAAGTAACACAGAGAGAAAACTAGGAATGTAGCTTGACGCGTGATGCGCACTGACAATTATTCAAACACGACTTTGCCTCAACTTCAAGTGTCAAGTCACCCCAGGTGGGGTTTGAACCCTGAAACAACTTGCTACCAGACTACCAGCATGCCCCTAGATGCGGGGGCACTCACGGACACGTCAGCTAAGTTCGTTTCGCTCTTGTCAGACGCCATGCCAACCCCCNCCCCCCCAAGTGTGATAGAAGCTAGTCAAACAGCCCAGCTAAGCGCCTGAGCTTTTGCAGCCGATGCAACCCCGTATGACAAGAGACGCCTGCTTTTACCACGGACCGAAAGATGGCACCCGAGAGCGCAGATCCACCTACGGGAGAAGGAGCTCACCCCTGCAAATCAAGAGAGCCCCCGGGCAGGTCAAATATATGTCAGTGCACCGCTGCAGAACGGCAGTTCATTCTCAGCAGCTCGCTCCACCACCTCGTGTGTTGGAGCTTTCTGGCAAATTCAACGTCTGCGCGACCTACCAGAAGCTGTTCAAGACTTTCACCAGCAACCCACAAAGAAGTCTTGAACCCCCTTCAACACGCAATACCTTTCTGGTAGTGCTACCAGAAGCCCTTCTGGACAACTGTATCAAGTTATAATCTATCTCGTATAAGTTGGCCAGATTCTGACAGTTCGACGAAAGTAGCGCCAATGTTTACTTTTTGTTTATGCATCCTTTCACCATCTGCTGGTGCGTCAAGTGGAGGCTGTATTTGTTATCAACACGCTGTCAGCTAATCTGCTTGCCATAGTACTGTAATGCTAAACAAATTTTAAGATATTTTAGACTGGCATGTCTACAAAATTAGGTTATAAAAGTAAAAATATAAAACCTTGCAAAAAATTTAATATTTGCTAACTCTTTTTTTATTTGTACGAGAAAGTGAATTTGGGATAACTACCGTCTCGGTAGTTGTAGCTATTATCACACAACGGACATTATAGTTAATATATTAAGAGTTGGAAATATGTGATGTGGAATAACATTAGAATTGCTTAAAAACTATTCACGCGTTTCCCACATTCTTCGGAAACGGGTTATCGGAGAACAATATGGCGTAATTTACATACATGAACGATTACCTGCCGAATAGAAATTACTCGTACTCAAAATCGCTGTACACAAAATATATGTTACTTTAAAAATTATGCAGAGCTCGCAAAAAATAAAACTATTGATATCTGTTCGTAAATGTCGTATATAATGCACACGAACGCTATTATTTTCTGGCTGGCAATGCTTCGGAAAAAATACGATAGATGGCGCGCACAACATGTATTGAGCGAGGTCTGAGCCGCTTACTTTGCTCAATAGGTAGCGTACTTTTTAAGTTCACTGTTCTTCTATTACTGGCTCGGAATGACACAAATTTGAAATACATTTCGTCAAATTATTAGAAAAAATAATTCAACACTATAAGTTGTTCCCCACTATTTAAAACAGTTAAAAGATTTTTCGCAAATTCGCACGTCACAAATTTCTTGGGTCTCTAACAATGCTTCACTCAATTTCCTGAAACTTTATTCTTTGCTTTATTCCTGCACAGGTAAACATGAATACAAATTAAGGTAACAACTGACCTGCCTCTCCTCAACGAGACTTGGTTCTGGAGCGGAGTTGAGCCAGATCTGCACGGTGCTGTTCGCAGCAGTGATGATGCAGAACTGGTCGTAGGCATCAGGGTCAAGCAGGTAGTAGTGCAGGTTGCCCAGCTCCTTGTACACCTGTGGTTCGGGCGGCTCCCACTCATCAGGGATATCTTCATACCTGGGCACCACCACAGTAAACCAAGCAATTTTTACACGCCTTCCAGCAGGCATAATAACAAAAAATTGCATAGCATAACCCCAGACATTAACTTGCGACGAAATGAAAATATTCGATTTCTATGAATATTGGGGTGTTTATTGAATGTTCATTTAGTGCAGCAACTAAAGAAATTTTTGTTTGTAAATGATATTGTTGAATTTTGTTACTTGACAACTAAAAAAACTACATAAAATATAAATTTGAACACAGGCAAGAACCCTTATGGTAAATACCCCATATCATGCCTTTTTTTTGTTTGGTTTTGCAACGAATATGTTATAATTAGAGACCTGAAAAATAGCATTTGCGATAAAATGAAAAATAGTGTGAATTTTAGCATTTTAGTGCAAATAAAGCAATTTTTCCAGTTTTACTTACATTAAGCTATTTAAAAAATTTATACGAACCTTTACTTGAAATTAAACCTATAATTCACGGAATGAGCATTACACAATGATCTTTTATGTTGCTTTGCTAACTAAATATGGCAAAAAAATGCACACCGGTATGCAATGAATGGTTATATCACGTTTTGTGGTTGAGGTTAGGAATAATCGTCGCTCTGTTTACCAAATGTCCGCCATCTTCGTTGCAGCAACTAGTTATTTTTGAGTGTTAAATTTTTTGAATAGTTGTCAATAATTCGTGGATTACATTTTGTATCTTTCTTTGAAAGATAAACCCATTCAATAATTTGTTTTCACGTACACGGTCCAAAAATTTAATAATCACCACCAAACAAAAATGTTACTGTAAGGTAGCGGGAATTATTACAAAGCCTTGACGACCATAGAATACACGCGGCTAGAGAATATTTGACAGGAAATCAGAATGTAAATTAGCACACGAGTTAAGATGAAATTTTCGTCACTGCTGTAGAGACCTGAAAATTTAGCAAATGCTATAAATGCAAATTTCCACATAAAAATTTAAAAAAATTACGATTTTTGAGAATTCTAGCTGTAATACACAAATTGCACAAAATCCTGTAGTATTTTCGTAAATTTTTGTTTGATGTCACATAGTTGCTTCTTATGATGTATTTCGTGTGTGTTTGCATATTTGAATACAAATTCATGAAGAGTTGGTAAGTAGATTTCTTTGATTTATCACCATAAACGAAAACATGTTTTACTTTCCGTAAGGTGTGTTTATGGCCATAAATAACATGAGCGCAAGTGATGATACGTCACTCTGAGTTAACATTATAGTGCATGGCCCTGCACAAGTTTATTTGCTCACTAGGAAACCCCGCCGTTTATTGTTCACGTCTACCAAGCAACACGTTATCTATGGAATTTGCGTCAACTAGCTCGCAGAATTTGTTTACATTTATAGCATCTTCACATTTTATCCAACAATTACTTATTTTTTAGAAAGCGACGCGGTGGTCAAAAAAGTGTTTTATAAATTTATTTATGTAGAATATATTTGTAAATTGAATAATCACGTATTTTAATGTTGTATCCTTCCAGCTAACTGTATTTTTTACCATGCATATTCTCTGTACATGTGTGGTAAAAATGGCACGTCTTGAAGAAACGAAAGTTTTGTAAGCGGTCATAACGAAAAAATTACTTGTTGAAAGTTATAGTTAAAAAACATAAAGGTAAATTTCTCTATTTTTTTCTGTTCGTACAAGGCACTTTTATTATTTTTTCAAACAGTACTTTAATAATTGTGTATAAATTGTTTACATTAGTCTCTTCATGAAACAGTATACCCTTGCCAGTGCATTGTGACTGATGTTCAGGTGTCAGGCAGAATACAAAATCTTGAGTAAGAAAATATGAAATGGTTTTCAATGTTTTCTGTTGATAAAGGAAACTAGTGGATTTGTCTTAAAAACGTGGCTGTATATTTCTCCGAGAGTTAGGTATTTTTTGCAAGGAAATAATTGTTAAAAATAACACTGCTTTTCAATAGGAATAACACTGCCAATTTCAGGTTACGAATAAAGTGATATTTCTCAAATTATGTATGTCTTTATAAAGAGAACATGAAAAAATGGGAGCAAGTCTCACGCAGAAACCTGCATTTTTGTAGCAAGAAAATAACAGCTATTTTTGGGAAAAATAACACCTACTTTTTCAGGTCTCTAGTTATAATTAGAGCTGGGCGGGATCCCAACTTTTCGGGAAATATATTTTTCGAAAAAGTCGGGCGGGAAATAATGCTCCTTAACTCCTTCTCACACTTCCCTTGGTAAAAACTATGGGGGTCTTCATGCGGGCAGGCAACCGGCGAATTCAGGTAAATGCAGTTCAGCAACGTGTCACAGATTGCGAGGTGGCCCTGGGTTGCTAGGCCTATACTCTCGTGCCTCCCGTACTCTATGTACAGAATGAATTTATGAAAAATACCATAAAGGCACTTATTTTTTAAGCCTATCAGTGCTCAGAAAAGATTAAGCCTTTCTACCTCCATATTCATGTCAGGAGAAAAAGTTTCATCATCGCACTATTAGGGTGGAAAAAATAATGAATTTCTAATGTTCTCAATTACAATATATAATTGATTGTAAGCTGACACCGAATACGAGGCAATCCCTTAAGTTTAAAACCCTCTCAAAAAGAAAACAATATCACACTGAATGCAAGCCGCTCGATGAGAACATGTAAGAGAGGGCCTACATGGCCCTAATCTTGCCAGCAGAAGTAAATAATAAATTAATGCAAGTGAATTTACCTGTCAGTATTAATGGTTTCATATAAATATAATGCATACAAAGTTTGCCACCAGCCGTAGTATGTAAACAAACTTCCGTGTGCCATCCTAAAATAAATAACTGCTCATCCCTCTAAATGGTATTTCCATTTTGCTAATGGTATTTTTTCTGCCGTCCATCGCTTTAAAAGTGAAACACTTGTTATAGACTCGTTAAGTAGGCCCCATATATTTTTAAAACAAAAGTATTTTTTATTGATATAATGGCGCTCAGTTGTACGTGAATAAACATTTTCCTCTGCACGTATTTTAGCAGCTGAATTAATGAACACTGCTCACAAGCATTAAGTAAGTAACGCTTGGAATCTTAAACCCGTATTGTTTTAAGAATCAAGATGGCTATGAAATGAGCCTTACTTTTCACGCACTCTTATTAACTTTGTTTAATTTTGTGAACTTCTTATAAACGTCACCAAATAATTCCATCGCGGGCCGAAAGGCATATCAAACGCATACACTTGAAATTACATTTGAATTGGTGTGAATGCAATTGCATTCCCACGTAAGTTCATAAGAATCTGAACTATTGTGCATTTCTACGGCCATGTAATTCTTGATCTTGTAGGTTATGCGGCCGTCAAACAGTTGCCGAACGCGACACATCTTCTTCATCTAAGGAGGTATTTTATTGGCCAGCACTTCACGTGACGTATAATGTCGCCCAATGATAGTCGTTAGGAACAGTGATGCTAGTGTTTTTATTTTGCTAATCACCCGTATGAGTTGTTTATTGCATAATGTAACACATTAAAATTTTTTATTCAGAGATTATTTTTTATTAATAAACTTGTAGTTTTGAATGAACGTTAAAATATTGTGTGTGATTTGTAGTGCGGTAACCTATACCTATGACACGTTAATTTGTTACTAAACATTATTTTTAAGTTTGTTTTTAATATTTTATTTACTCACTCTACAGTTTGTTTACGTAGTTTGTTAGAAGCAATATGGATATAACAAATAGTGGTTGCATAATTTGACATAATACCTCAATCTTTAAGTTTTTATTTGTACATTTCGTTAATTTTCTAGCATATTGAAAAATTCCCGATCCCGTCCTGTTTCCAGCGGGAAATTATATTTCCCGCGCCCATATTACCTTTCCAGTCCAGCTCTAGTTATAATGCATTACTTGCTAAAAAGTTTTGAAAATTATTAAACTTCAGTTATTTTCGTTTCAGTTTCATTAAAGTTTATTAACATATTTTTGTTTTTGTTTTGTGGGAAAAAGTTACATTCACATAACCCTATTAACAACTGGTGAAATGACAAAAATAAGCTGAAAGGAACTTTTAAGCACATCCTTAAAAAGTGCTCATTTAATCATGAACAGCCTATAAGTGCACTGTACGCTGCTCCATGAAGGAGGCACTTTGCACCACTTCAAGCTTACTCTAACAATATGTTCCCTACCTTCTGTAATAATTGGGCAAAGCTGGAGAATAACACGATAAAAATACAGTAGAACACTTTTATAATGTTTTTTAAAGTATCAAGAGCAAGTGGCATTGTAAGAAGGGAAACCTTAATAGGGAGAAGACAAAAATTAAGGATATAGGCCATTCATGTCATCTTCCAATTTTATTAAAGAAACCTTTGAAAAATCACCCAATAATAATAACTTTGTAATCAAAATAAATTGAAGACAGCAACAGCAGTGCTGTGTCAGCTAATGCATAATAAAAAATAGTTTGCATGCATTAGGCAAAGTAAACACCTTTTGTTGAAATATTTATATTTCCATGCCCCACTGGTAAAAACATATTCCATTGTGATAGCCGAAAGTTACGCAATCCAAGCCAAGTATCTTGACAAATCTAAACTTACGTTTGCAACACCATGCTCGCATCACAAATATGTAGTTAAAGTAAAAACAATAATATTTCACTCTAAAAAAGTGTTATTCCGAGACATAGAAGAATAAATAAGGCGATTAAAATTTATTTCTTTGCAATCTTTGATAATAAATAGTTCAAAACCACGTCCTCTGTTGCGAGTTGTGCTGCGCTTGGACTTGGTGCTTTCACATTATATGACAAAGGGTGTCAAATATGCCTTTACATATCAGTTCATTCAGAAGACGAGTGTATATAGAAATAAATTAATATAAATCCGCAGATTTCCCTGCAATAAGCTACTGAAAATGAACATACACTTGGTAATAAAGTTGCTCGATGTTCAAACTATTTTTGCTGACAAGGGGAGGGCATATTTTATTCGGAAGATGCTGCCTATGAGTTGATATTTCATTTAAAAATGTCAATTTTACGCAAGATACGATTAAA